>CAUYQU010025928.1:0-37338 GCA_963574635.1 Cheracebus regulus
GTGGCTCCTTCGCCGGGAATCTCCCAGTTTGTGGGCATCAAAAATTCGTCTGCAATTGCGGCATCCACTCGCTCTCTGCGCTTTCACTGGGAGCTACAATCCTGAGCTGCTGCTACGTGGCCATCTTGGATCTCTCTCCTCCTGGTGATGAAGTTTTTTCTTAGTTTTCCTTTGGCGGATGCCCATTCCCCACAGAGCCAGACCTTCCAGGATTTGCTGTGCTTGCTGCGAAACTCTTGTCCTCAGCGCTTCCAATTGCTGTTTTCCTTGTGGGGATGAGACCAGCCAAGCCCGTCTGTCCCATATACCCATATACTCTGCACCAAGAAGCGCCGCGCTGGGGCACTGGCAAAACAGCCGCGCCGACCAAAAGAGTGCACTGGCGACCCGTGTGGCTCCTCTGCCGGGAATCTCCCAGTCTGTGGGCAACAAAAATTCTTCGGAAAGTGCGGCGTCCACTCATTCTCTGCGCTTTCACTGGGAGCTACATTCCTGAGCTGTTGCTAATCGGCCATCTTGAATCTCTCAACAAGTTGTCTTTTAAGGACTTGTCTGGTGGCTCCATTGTGTCAGACAGCCGGACTCTTTTATCCTTGGGGACCACAATTCATGGTTTAAGATGCTTGCTAGAGCTCCAAATTCCAGGCAGGAAAGGCAAAGGTGGGGGGCATTACTGCCCAGAGTAAAATCCATAACTCAGAATACCACCTAGCACCCAGGAGTACTCAGTACATGGTACTCTTGGCTATTGCTCATCTTCCACACAGCATCAAGAAAGGGGAAGGGAAGTCTGTTTTTTTTTGAGACAAAGTCTCTGTCACCCAGGTTGGAGTGTGGTGGTGCAATCTCGGTTCACTGCAACCTCTGCCTCCAGGGTTCAAGCGATTCCCCTGCCTCAGCCTCCCAAGTGGCTGGGACTACAGGCACCCACCACCATGCCTGGGCTGATTTTTGTATTTTTAGTAGATGGGGTTTCACCATGTTGGCCAGGCTGATCTCAAACTCCTGACCTCAGGTGAGCCACCTGCTTTGGCCTCCCAAAGTGTTGGGATTACAGGTGTGAGCCACCACACCCGGCTCATATTTAGTAATACCATACAGAGTTCTAAGGACCATGCTGGACATATACACATGATTGTATTCAATTTTCATAATCCTGAAAAGGTGGTGTAGCAGCAGTAGGAAGTGAGGCTCTATCCACATGTGGAGGCAGGAAATTGGAGGGGAAGGGTGGAGTGTTTACATAAGAAGCCCAAGGGCTTTCAAGAGGGAGGCATGAAACCTCCAACACTTGCTCTCTGAGATTCGAGTTAATACACATTTTCAGTGTGGATCAAATGGTTCCGACTAAGGTGCAGTGGCAGGAAAGTGTTAATTATGCCCTTAAAATTATCATTAGCATAGAAAGTGAAGAGATTAACAATTTTTTAAAAAGACAAGAGAAAAGCTAGCAAGACTTGAACAGGTACATCACAAATTAGGAGCTCCAAATGGTGAATGTGAAAATGTACTCAACCCTTTTAGTCATCAGGGAACTACAAAACCACCTCACAATTAACATTGAGAAGTTCGATAATGCTGTTAACTAAAAATTCACTCAATATATAAATTTGAAAAGGAGAGCTTTGTTTCTTATAAAGAGTTATAGCCAGGCTCATGCCTGTAATCCCAGCACTTTGGGAGGCTGAGGCAGGCAGATCACCTGAAGTCGGGAGTTCGAGACTAGCCTGACCAATATGGAGGAAACCCCGTCTCTACTAAAAATACAAAATTAGTCGGGTGTCGTTGCAGCTCCTGCAATCCCAGCTACTTGGGAGGCTGAGGCAGGAGAATCGCTTGAATTCAGGAGGCAGAAGTTGCGGTGAGCTGAGATCATGCCATTGCACTCCAGCCTGGGCAACAAGAGCGAAATTCCATCTCAAAACAACAAAACATTTAAGAGTTATAGCCAACAAGGTGGTCATTCTGACAGGCTGGGAAGTGTTAGCCTTGGTTAAAGCCCAGAAGCAGACACTTAGAGGTAAAGAGTGAGGGATAAGACAGGAATTTAAGCTGAATGGTTGGCTAAGTATAGGTATTCAACAGGATACAGGAGGAGCTATGAATATTCATGGGGGTGGTCCTAATGCATACATACTTGAATAAACATGCACGTTACATACGACCCATGTTCTCTTTGCAGTGGAGACTTTTAAATGTCACATTTAAATGTAGTACAGTTAGGCTCTATATGTCAAAAGGTCTTTTCAGGACACAAAGGCACTCAAGTGTGCAGGCTCTGTAAACCAGCCAGACCAGTCCACGGTTGGCGGTCTTCTCATCAGGAGAAAATTACTGAAATAACTCTTGTCCAGTCAAAGCTGTAGTTGTGGCTTGTGGAACAGGGGTCAGTTAGGTAGCATCTGGCGGTGGATGAGCTGCAGATGATTTTAATATTGCTTATTTCAAGGCCAGTGCTTGTTTCGCTGCTAGAGAAAAAGAAAAACTTTGTGGCAGTTGGAACAGAGTTTATTTTTTAAGTGTAGGGGAGCGTAGTGACTTAACCCTTGCATTGCATGGCCTTAGGTCTTGTTTATAGTTTGATATCTTATGAAGAGTTCATTCTATCAGTCTTATGATCTCTATTTTAACATTAAAGCTGATCAGTTAGGCAGGATGCAGTGGCTCAACCTGTAATCCCAGCACTTAGGGAGGCCCATGAGAGAGAATCGCTTGAGCCCAGGACTTGGAGGCTGCAGGGAGTTATGGGCATGTAACTTCACTCCGGTCTGGGTGACAGAGCAAGACCCTGTCTCTAAAAAATAAATACATAAATACAGTGCCGCTCCGTTGTTGTGTCCAAATTGCAATCTGACCTCCTGTCTCCTCATGGCCAGGAACTCAGTTTTTAAGTCCTGTTGGCCAAGACTGGGGGCGGGGGGAGCCATTCAGTCAGTTGTGGGGCTTAGAATTTTATTTTTGGTTTACAGTGCCAAGTGCTGATGAGGAAATAGAGCAACCAAGAGCTGAGAATACATGGCTAGGGAGGAGGGAGCTTGGTGCAACCACTTTGGAAAATTGATAGCTCCTAAAATTGAAGATAACTGTACCCTATGACTCAGTTGTTCCATTTCTAGTTATATGCCCTAGAGAAACTCATGCACATGAACACCAAGTTACAGGTAAAAGAATGTTCAAGTAGCATTGTCTTTAATGCTCCCAAACTGGAAACAACTCAAGTGTCCATCAACGGGAGAATGGATAACTACATTGAGGTATATTCATGCGATAGAATACTATGCAGGCATGAAAATGAATCAACCACAGTTATTAGGTTGGCACAAAAGAAATTTGTGTTTTTTGCCATTGAAAGTAATGGCAGGCCAGGCGCAGTGGCTCACACCTGTAATCCCAGCACTATGGGAGGCCGAGGCGGACAGATCACAAGGTCAGGAGTTCAAGACCAGCCTGGCCAACATGGTGAAACCCCATCTCTACTAAAAGTACAAAAATTAGCTGGGCATGGGGGTGGGTGCCTGTAATCCCAGCTACTCGGGAGGCTGAGACAGGAGAATTGCTTGAACCTGGGAGGCAGAGGTTGCAGTGAGTACCTCCATTGTGCCATTGCACTCCAGCCTGGGCAACAAGAGCAGGATTCTGTCCAAAAAAAAAAAGAAAGAAAGAAAGTAATGGCAAAATCTGCAATTACTTTCACACCAACCAACACATCCAGTGTTAGGGGCTGAATTGTATCCCCCACTTCTACCTCCACATTTGCATGTTGAAATCCCAACCCCTAGCACTGCAGAATGTGACCATATTTGGAGATTGGGTATTTATGGGGGTAATTAAATTAAAATGAGGTTATTGGGTAGACCCTAATTCAATATGGCTGATGTCCTTATTAGAAGAGGAAATCTGGACACAGACATACACAGAGAAAAGATCTTGTGAAGCCGGGCACAGTGGCTCATGCCTGTTATCCCTGCACTTTGGGAGGCCAAGGCGGGTGGATATCCTGAGGTTGGGAGTTTGAGACTAGCCTGACCAACATGGAAAAAGCCTGTATCTACTAAAAATACAAAATTAGCCAGGCATGGTGGTGCATGCCTGTAATCCCAGCTACTCAGGACTCGGGAGGCTGAGGCAGGAGAATTACTTGAACCCAGGAAGTGGAGGTTGCGGTGCGCCAAGATCCCGCCATTGCACTCCAGCCTGGGCAACAAGAGCGAAACTCTGTCTCAAAAAAAGAAAGAGAAAGAGAGAAAGAAGGAGAGGAAGGGAAGGGGCGGGGGGAGAGAAAGGGGAAGAGGAAAGACCATGTGAAGACAAAGAGGAAAGATAGCTGTCAATAATCCAAGGAGAGGACCTTAGAGGAAACCAACCTTGCTGACACCTTGATCTTGGGCTTCTAGCTTCCAGAGTGTGAGGAAATTAATTTCTGCTGTTTAAGCCTTAAGCCACCCAGTCTGGGGAACTTTGTTAACCCCCCCAGCCCCTCAGCAGACTAACACACCAGCAATGCGGACTGATCTTGTAAACATATATACAGAATTATATCGTTGTTAAAGTTCAAAATTAGTCAAGATCAAACTATTGTTTAAGGATGTGTATACAAATGGTAAAATGATGAAAGCAAGGAAGGGGTTACCAAAAAATAAGAAAAATGGGAGGTGACACATAAAGCCTTCTGGAAGCGGTGGCAATATCCTGTTTCTTCACTGGGGCACTGTCTACTCAGGTGGTCTCTCTAGAGTCGTGCACTGAATGGAACCTTTATGTGTTGTGCACGTTGCAGTATTTACTTATAATAAAATGTTGTGAAAGGAAGACAGAAGCAGGTGGGGGAAGAGGAGAAGCAGAGAGAGAACGAGGAGGCGGAAAAGGAAGGACAGGAGGAAGGACGAGAAGGGGGAGGGGAAGAAATAAAGAAACCAGTGGGCTGCCACGGCTGTCAGTTAAAGGTAGGTCCAAGGCTCAGGTGCTGCTTCTGAGTGTGAACCTGAGCCCGGTATCTCTCCCCTAGAGAAGGCTTAGAAACTTTGTACCCTACGGAAGGCCAGAGTAGTTTTCTGAGATTTGTTTCTTCATCTTCAGACTGGGTAAGACAAACACTTCTCAATACATGTTGTAAGCCTCTTCCTTTTACTAATTCAGGTATCTGCTCTGATGTCACCTCCTCCAGGGAGCCTTCCCTAATGACCTCTTGAAAATAGCACCTCTTGTCTGGGTAAGGTACGCATATGCCTGTAGTCCCAGCTACTGGAGAGGCTGAGGCTGGAGAATCGCCTGAGCCCAGGAGGTCGAGACTGCTGTGAGTCATGATTGCACCACTACACTCCAGCCTTGGCGGCAGAGCAAAACCCTGTCCAAAAAAATAAAAATAAAAATAAAAATAAAAATAAAGGGGAAGGAAAGACGGAAGGAAAAATAGCACCTCAATGTGGCTCAGCTCTGTGTCCTCACCCAAGTCTCATCTCAAATTGTAATCCCCACATGTTGGGGAAGGGGCCTGGTGGGAGTGATTGGATCATGGGGCTGACATCCCCCTTGCTGTTCTCCTCATAGTGAGTCAGTTCTCGCGAGAGCTGGTTGTTTGAAAGTGTGTGGCACTCCCCCTTTGCTCTCGCTGTCTCGCGTGCTGTGCCGTGGTCTAGTGTGCTTGCTTCTCCTTCGCCTTCCACCATGATCGTACGTTTCCCAAGGTCTCCCTGTCATGCTTCCTGTTAAGCCTGCAGAACTGTGAGTCAAACCTCTTTTCTTAATAAATGACCTAGTCTCAGTTGTTTTTTTTTCTTTCTTTCTTTCTTTTTTTTTTTTTTTCTGAGACAAGGGTTCCTTCTGTTGCCCAGGCTGGAGTGCAGTGGTGCAATGTTGGCTCATTGTAACCTCCCAGGTTCAAGTGATTCTTCTGCCTCAGCTCCTGAGTAGCTGGGATTACAGGTGCCTGCCACCGTGCCCAGCTGAGTTTTGTATTTTTCGTAGAGATGGGGTTTCACCTGGTTGGCCAGGCTGATCTTGATCTCCTGACCTCAGGTGATCCGCCCACCTCAGCCTCCCGAAGTGCTTAGAGGCATGAGTGTCTGTCCTCAGATAGTTATTTATAGCAGTGCGAAAATGAACTAATGTACACCTTCTTTCATTCTTTTTCCATTTATTTTTCCTTATAGTACTTAATACTGTTGATAAGTATTTATTACTGAAATTATGTCAAATATTTGCTTGTACCTGAGAAGCAGGATTTTTGTTTTGCTCCCCACTGTATTCCTAGTGCCTGAAACAGTATCCGACACATAGCAGATGCTCAATAAATATTTGCAGTTAGTTTGGGTGTGGTGGCTCACGCCTGTAATCCTAGCACTTCGAGAAGCGAAGGCAAGAGGATCACGAGGTCAGAAGCTTGAGACCATCCTGGCCAACGTGGCAAAACCCTGTCACTACTAAAATACAAAAATTAGGAGTAGTGGTGCACACCTGTAATCCCAGCTACTCCGGAGGCTGAGGCATGAGAATTACTTGAACCCAGGAGGCAGAGGCTGCAGTGAACCAAGTGTGTGTCACTGCACTCCAGCCTGGGGGACAAGAGCAAGACTCTGTCTCAAAAAAAAGAGAAGAAAAAATGTGCAGTTACAAACATTAGATAAGGCTTCTGTGATGCCTGGCACCCGAGGCACTCGATAATTCTGGTTCTCTCCTCCCCTTGTAGCTGAGACCCCCACGCTCATTTCCCGGGGCTGAGAAAGTGCCTACAACTCATGCCTCTGATGAGTAGCAACATTTCACCCCCTTGGGCCAGTTTGGAAGCTTCATCTGCCCCCTCCCCATGCCCTTGCCAAGGGTCACAGTCTTCCTGCACCAGGGAAGGGTCCCTTTCCCTCAGAGCAGCTGAGCTGCCCCTGGGGTACCCAGGCTCCAAGTGCTTGCAGCCCTTTGGGTGCACAGGTTTTTACCTCCATTGATAGTTCACTGTTGTGGGCTTAGAGTGAGGCCCTGCAAACCGGCCATAAAGCCTTCTCTCATTCCTTCACCCTCATTAATTGCTCCCTCCTCCCTGTTCTTCCCACCCAGATGCCTATATTTAGTGCTGGTTTTCTTCTGCCTCGTGTTAGAGGTAGTCGTTTACTTGTTTGCTTCCCCTGCCCCCTCCTAGACCGTGAGCCCAGCTGTGAGGGGCCAGACTTTATTCATTGCTGTACTTCCGGTGAAGTGGCATCATTTGTCTAGGGTGATACCCGAGGTTCATTGTCTCACACCAAGGAAATCAAGGACATGGACACAGTGAGGTTAAGAGTGGAGGTTTAATAGGCCAAGGAGGCCAGGCATAGTGACTCACACCTGAAATCCCAGCAATTTGTGAGGCCAAGGCAGGTGGATCACGAGGTCAATAGACCATCCCGGCCAACATGGTGAAACCCCGTCCCTACTAAAAATACAAAAATTAGCTGGGCGTGGTGGTGGGCGCCTGTAGTGCCAGCTACTTGGGAGGCTGAGGCAGGAGAATTGCCTGAACCCAGAAGGTGGAGGTTGCAGTGAACTGAGATCACGCCACTGCACTCCAGCCTGGTGACAGCAAGACTCTGTCTCAAAAAAAAAATAGGTGAAGGAAAAAAGAAAAGCTTTTTCCTGCAGAGAGAAGGGTCCTGAACAGGGTCCACGGTGAAATGCAGGGGTTTTATAGATGAGCTTGAGAAGGTAGTATCTGATTTACATAGGGCACAAAAGATTGGTTGGACCAGGTATGCCATTTTCGTAAGGCAAGAAAAAGTTTTTAGGGCTAGGTGTGCTATTTGCATAGTGTGCAAAAATCTGGCCACTCCCACCCTAATCTTTTATTATGCAGATTGGCTCCCTGCCTGGCTGGCACCATGTTGCTTGTTCCTTTACTGTACACATGGTGACAAAGAAAAGGGAAGTCGAAGCCTCCATGTTGAACATACCCGGCCCTCAGGCAGCCCTTTTCTATTGGCACAGATGCTGGTACTCACCCGTACCTAAGCTTCCAGTTTGCTTAGGTAACATAGCTAAGCTTCCAGTTTGCTTAGCTATGTTTGCAGCTCAATTTTTCAGCTGCTCTTCGTTAGAAAAGCAATGATTTGGGGGCTGTTTTTTTTTTTTTAAAAGGGAATTTCTGAAGAGCGCTCTTACCTTCACTATCTCCCTAAATAATTTCTTTCTATCTCCTGTATCACCAGTACCTAGCACATCACCTGATTTTTAAATCTTATTTACAGAGACAGGTTCTTGCTCTGTCACCTAGGCTGGAGTACAGGGGTGTGATCATACCTCACTATAACATCAATCTCCTGGCCTCAAGAGATTGTCCCACCTTGGCCTCTCAAAGTGTTGTGATTGTAAGTGTGAGCCACTACACCTGGCCTTAATAGACACTTTTTTTAAAAGCTTCTGTTACAAAGGACAGATAATAGGATTTCAGGAGTTAAGATGACTATGGACTTCCTTGATGTGCCATCTTCCAACTTAAGTTCAAAAGCCACTTGAGACATAAAAAAGGACAAAAACTGAGAACCATTCAAAAAACTTGGTAATAAGTTGTTGGCTGGAGTCCAAGATGGAATTTTCCCTAAAGACCTGCCAGTTGGGCCGGGTGAAGTCATGTGGTAGGTGGCCCGTGCATACCTTGCCCTCTTAAGTGGCCCAGAACCTGCAGGCAGGAAGCTTGCAGGGAGAAGGTGAGGCCCTCATCCGCTGTAAAGGGCTGCCCTCACCAGCAAATAGGCAGCACCCTCCTAACACTCAGGTATGGTTTTCTGAGGCAGTCACTTCCATCTGCCTGTACCCCTTCCATTAGACTGTCTCTTCCTGTGTCTGTGGCGACACTGGCATTCAGTACCTATGAGCAGGGAGCAGGATGGGATTGATGAGGGGGTGGCCTGGAAGGCGTGCTCGCCTAAGGCAGGGACCCTACAGTTGGAAAGAGTGCCGTTTGATTTCACAATATCTGATACACAGTAATATAAATACATTGTAATTACATTGTATTAACCCAGTTTGAGAGTCTTTGGCTTTTAGTATAGTGCATTTATTTTTATTCTGGTGTGTTTGGTCTTATTTCTTTTTTTTTTTTTCTCTCTCAGTGGGACCTAGGCTGCGGCCATAACAGGCGGTATGTGCAGGTGCCTAGTCTTTTTTTTTTATTTTGGTTTATGCTTTCTCTTTTTCATGTTTGTCTTTGTTTCTGCCTTATGTGATATGTAAGATGGCATGATGATGTAGTTTTTCGAGTCATTGTCTCGCTATATTGCCAGGCTGGACTTGAACTCCTAGTCTCAAACGATTCTCTAGTCTCAGCTTCCTGAGTAGCCGGTAGTAGAGGTGCACCACTGTGCCTGGCTGATGATTTTTGTCTTCTTCTGTGATTTGGAAAGTATATAGCCTATTATTTTAATTCTGTCAATACCTTCAAGATTTTAGAGAACTTTTTTGAACCCATGTAATATAGTTTGGACTCCCCCTCCAGATCTCACGTTGAGATGTAATCCCCAGTGTTGAAGGTGGGGTCTGGTGGGAGGTGTTTAGGTCATGGGCACATTCCTCATGGCTTGAGGCTTTCCCTGAGTGTGAGTTCTCGTGAGGTCTGGTTGTTGTGAAGTGTGGCACCTCCTCACACGCTCTCTTGCCCGTGCTCTGCCATGTGAAACACCGGCTCTCCCTTTGCCATCTACCATGAGGAAAAGCTTCCTGTGACCCTCCCAGAAGCCAAACAGATGCCTGGCACCAGACTTCCTATACAGCCTGCAGAACCATGAGCCATTTCAACCTCTTTTCTTTATAAATTACCCAGTCTCAGGTGTTTCTTTACAGCAATGCAAGCACAGCCTAGACACCATGTTTCTCTATCAGACTGAAAAGAAGTCTATCATGTTTGCCTCCCTTCTAATAGAAAGTGAGAAGTTTTTCAGGCCCTACCTCCATGTCTCTGCATTAGAGGCCTGGGTCGTCACCCCTCTCTTCCCAAAAACGATATAGGTCTTATTTTTGCAAAAGTTGGTTTTAAATGTGGGATCCAAGTTTTAACCATGTTTACAATTGTTTATTTGGTTATCTGTGTTTAAGTGTTTTCCCCATCTCCTGCAGCCTCCACTTAACGATGGCTGCACAATAAATTATCCCCAAATAGTGGCTGGGTGCAACGGCTCATACCTGTAATCCCAGCACTTTAGGAGAGGCCAAAGCAAGCCAATCACTTGAGGCCAGGAGTTCACGACCAGCCTGGCCAACATGGCGAAACCCTGTCTCTACTAAAAACACAAAAATTAGCCAGGCATGGTTGTGTGTGCCTATCATTCCAGCTACTCGGGAGGCTGAGGCAGGAGAATCGCTTGAACCTGGGAAGCAGAGGTTGCAAAATGAGCTGAGATCATGCCACCGCACTCTAGCCTGGGTGACAGAGCAAGACTGTCTCAAAAAATAAAATAGGCCAGGTGCAGCTGCTCATGCCTGTAACCCGCCCCTGAGGAGGGAGGATCACCTGAGATCGGGAGTTCAGCCTGGCCAACATGGTGAAACCCTATCTTACTAAAAACATGAAAATTAGCCAGGCGTGGTGGCATGTGTCTAATCCCAGCTGCTGAGGAGGCTGAGGCAGGAGAATTGCTTGAACTGAAGAGGTGGAGGTTGCAGTGAGCCGAGATCACAGCACTGCACTCCAGCCTGGGTGACAGAGTGAGACCATCTCAAAAGAACATTAATAAAATAAAATAAATATAAAAATAAATTATCCCTAAACTTAGTGCTTACAACAATAATCATTTATAACGTCTTGCTCTGTCTATGCATTTCAGTTTAGATAAGGTACAGCAGGGATGGCTTGTCTCTCCTCCAAAGAAAGAGACATGAAATGTCTGAGGCCTCAGCAGTAAACTCCAAAGTTGAGCCTCTAGCTTAGCTAGACTCATCTGAAGGCTCACTTACCTGAAGTTGGTGCTGGCTGTCACTCGGCTGGAGGCCTGGTTGGAGCAATTAACCAGAACACCCACACGTGGCCTCTGGTATGCATGGCCTCCCTCACAACATAGTGGCTGAGGTCCAAGGGCAAAGCATCTGGAGAGAGCAAGCCAGGTGGAAGCCATTGCCTTTTATGTAACCTAACCTCAGAAATTATTCAGTGTCACTTCTGCTGCATCCTGTTGGCTGGGACAGTTCCCAAGTTCTGCCCAAGTTCCATGGAAGTGTGTCAACATCACTTTGTAAGACGAACATGTGGGGGTACCCACATATGTACACATGTGTGTGCATGTATACACATGTGCTTACATATGTATATGTTGATATGGTCATCTTTGAAGAAAGACCATCAGCCATACTGTATTTCCTTAAATTCTTGATTTTCAACTTATGTTTCAGTTAGTTGCAGGGTGTATTTGAGTAACTCTTTCAGGAAGATTGCATGAGTAGATACCTGAAAGCATCTATGAGTCTCAAAGTGCAGTATGTAAAATTCATAGTCTCAATGTGCAGTATGTAAAATTCATGCCTCTTAATCTTAGCACTTTGGGGTGCCAAGGTGGGTGGATCACCTGAGGTCAGGAGTTTGAAACCAGCCTGGCCAACATGGCAAAACCCCATCTCTACTAAAAATTCAAAAATTAGCTGGAGGGGAGGGGGTATGGGAATGGTGCATGCCTGTAGTGTCAGCTACTGGGGAGGCTGAGGCGGGAGAATCGCTTGAACCCAGGAGGTGTAGGCTGCAGTGATCTGGATGGCGTCACTGCACTCCAGCCTGGGCAACAGAATGAGACTCTGTCTCTAAAAAAAAAAGAAAAAATTAAAAATTCATAAGGCCAGGCACGGTGGTTCACACCTGTAATCTCAGCACTTTGGGAGGGCAAGCTGAGAGGATGGCTTGAAGCCAGTGGGTGTTCAATGCACTTGCCAACCCCACTGTGGAAGAAGCCAGTTTTGTCTCCATTTGCACGCTCATTTCAATCTTCCCGATCTATACATCTGTCTGCTCTTTGCATTCTCTTTTGAACTGGTTGCGGGGTCCTACTGGGTCCCTCATTAATAATGAGTTAAAGAAAATCCAGAACACATGTATATTTTATATCTGCATAAGAATCCTAATTTATTTTGAATTTTTTTAAAGGGGAGTTTATTTTTATTTTTTATTTTATTTTATTATTACTATTATTTTTTGAGATGGAGTCTGGCTCTGTTGCCCAGGCTGGAGTGCAGTGGCGGGATCTCGGCTCACTGCAACCTCTGCCTTCCCAGGTTGAAGTGATTCTCCCGCCTCAGCCTCTGGAATAGCTGGGACTACAGGCATGTGCCACCACACCTAACTAATTTTTTGTAGTTTTAGTAGAGACGGGGTTTCACCATGTTAGCCAGGATGGTCTCCATCTCCTGACCTTGTAATAAGCCTATCTCAGCCTCCCACAGTGCTGGGATTACAGGCGTGAGGCACCGAGCCCAGATTTTGTTTTGAGATTATCCTTTAACATTCCTTTTCTGAAAAGTTGAGAAATGATGTCTTTGACACTATCTATGACAATGTAGCAGGCATGATTTAATGATACTCGTAGACACTAGACTGCACATATGCAGATACAGTGTGGTTAAAAGTACATTTAATATTAATAAGAAAAAACACTCAAAAAGATATACCAAAATGTGTTGGACTGTTTAATATTTTTCTTCCTTATATTTTTCAAAAATTTAAAAATATAGGCTGATACTCCCTTTGTAGAGAAATCCAGTGAAGCTAAACTCTAAGCCTTTGTTTTATTGAGGGATTAGTCATTGTTTATGGTTCTCAAAGGGCTGGGAGGGGCTTCCTGGCCTCTGTGCAGTCACTGGGGTCAGAAGGAGTGCTGCTGGAAAGTGAGGGAACATATGATGATTAATAGTAATAATAAATTAATAATAAATCAGTACATGTAGTGTCCCAGGAATTGTGCCAAACAGTATCTCATTTAACTCTCACAATAGCCCTTTGAAGCAGATACTGGGAGATGGTATTCCCATTGGCTAGGTGTGGTGGCTTATACCTATAACCCCAGCACTTTGGGAGGACAAGATAGGAGGACTGCTTGAGCCCAGGAGTTAGAGACCAGCCTGGCAACATGGTGAGACCTTGTCCCTATAAAAAAATTAAAAAATTAGCCAGGCATGGTGGCGTGCACTCCTGTAATCCTCCTGTAATACAGATGAGGAAACTGAGGTTAGGAAACTTAGGTTAAGTGACTTCCCCAAGTAGTATGTGGTGGAACAGAGCCTGAGACGTGGGCTCTCATGTCCCTGCTACCCTGTGTAATATGAGAAATGTTGGAACGAAGTCCTGGGATCTCCTCCTGAAGAATCAACCCCACTACCGGATCCAAGCCCTCAGAATCAATTCACCCGTCAAACATTTTCTGAGCCTCTTCTATGTTCCAGGCCCTGAGGATAAAAGGTGGTCTGAGTCTTCAAGTAACTCAGGGTGAGGAGCCAGGGATGGGAGTCGGCCAAAGGAAGGGCACTGGCAGGGGTGGGGAGGGTGAGGAGGTGCTTCCAGGAGGAGGTGGCAGCCCACTTGAGTCTTAAAGGATAGGAAGAGCCAGGCTGGTAAAGGGGTGAGGGTTGGGAAAGGGCATTGAGGGCAGAAGAAGGGCTTGAGCAGAAAAGGAGAGAAACATCCGAGACGCACCGTCGGCACACTCACTAGAGCTCCGCGGTCCACCTGCCTCCAATGTCCCTGCTTCTGCTTCTGCCCTGGTTACCAGAAGCCGTTTTGTTTGGGGGGAAGGTGGGCACAGTGCATTGCTAGGGGTGGGTACCTGAACATGCCAACCAGAGCCTGCTTTTCCCAGATGTTTGAATGCAGATCACATGGTCTCTCCCAGGGCCTGATGGTGAGAAATGCAGCCTGCAGAAGGGCATGGCAGTGGACACGCAGAGGGCACCATGAGAGTGAACAGACCAGGCTGTCTGAGCAAGGACTTGACATACCTCTGGGGTCCTGCTGCGTGCTCAGCATGGGTTCTGGGACACATGCCAGGGCCTTCTTAACATATTTCTTGTTTCCTTTAGATTGTCCAAATTGGGTTTCTGTCACCTGTAACCAAAGATCCCTGCTGACACAGCCCCTGAGTTGGTCAGACTGAGAGGGACATTTAAACTAACTCAGAGAGGCTGACCTATATCAGGGAGCCAACTGACTCATTTCCCGTGAGAAATGCCACTGCTCATTGGGTCAGCCTTTCACATCATTACTGCCGGTGTCTCCTTTCCCTGGAGAAAAGCCACGTGGATTGACAACTGGCCTCTTGAGCAGGCCCCAGTGCCAGCGAGGATCTATAGCTAGAGGCATCAGGCAAGGACTGCCCAGGGGTCCAAAAACTGTTTCTGTTAATGTCCAGGCAGTAAATATTTTAGATGTTGCGGTCTCTGTTGAAACCATTCAGCTCTACCACTACAGTGTGTAAATAGCCAAAGACAGCACGTAAATGCATGAGCATAGCTGTATTCCAATAAAACTTTACTTATGGACATTGAAATTTGAATTTCATACAGTTTTCATGTGTCCTGATATAGTACTCTTTTTTTTTTTTTTTTTTTTTTTTGAGATGTAGTCTCGCTCTGTTGCCCAGGCTGGAGTACAGTGGTGCAATCTCAGCTCACTGCAACCTCTGCCTCCTGCATTCAAGTGATTCTCCTGCCTCAGCCTCCCAAATAGCTGAGATTACAGGCACACACCACCATGCCAAGCTAATTTTTGTATTTATTAGTAGAGCTGCAATTTCACCATGTTGGCGAGGCTGGTCTTGAAATACTGACCTCAAGTGATCCACCTGCCTCGACCTTCCAAAGTGCTGGGATTACAGGTGTGAGCCACCACGCCTGGCCAATATATTACTCTTCTCTCAACTTTTTCCAATGGTTTAAGAATATAAAAGCCATTCTTAGCTCTCAGACCAAGCAGAAGCAGTGGTGAGGAACCAGATTGAGCTTTGCAGCCTGCAGTCTGCCTCCTGTCGGTCTAGGGCGTGAACACTTACGCCAAGGAAGAAGATGATTGACAAGGAGGCCAGACAACTGGGTCCGTGGGCCAGTCCAGAGATACTGCTGGGGCTGCTGTCCAGGCTTGCCCCCTTAGCTTCCTCTTCTCTGGCTATTCAGACCACCCTCTTCAGTCTACACCCTCTTGAAGAAGCTCAGGAACAAGGCATGGGCTTAGGTGCTTAGAGATGATGACGTGTCTACTCTTGCCTCCCAAAATTTAGCCTCGGACCACCTTGATGTAGCCACTCCTGACACTTCTAGGTGCAGCTGTCCTGCCCCCATCCCCTGTGAGAAGCAGACTATGAAAGTCCACCCATCCCACCCCACACAACCCAGGAGCCAGAGGCCAGGGAGGGAATAGGCTGGCTGCAACCGCTGACTCGTGCCCTGGCTTGAAAGCATGAACTGTCTTTTGAGAGGGGTCTTAAAAGACACAGTGGGGAGCTGCAGTTAGAAGTGGGCTCTGTGGCCGGGCACAGTGGCTCGCACATGTAATGCCAGCACTTTGGGAGTCCGAGGTGGGTGGATCACTTGAGGTCAGGAGTTCAAGACCAGCCTGGCCAATATGGTGAAAATCTGTCTCTACTAAAATACAAAAATCAACCAGGCTTGGAGGCATGCGCCTGTAGTCCCAGCTACTCAAGAGACTGAGGCAGGAGAATTGCTTAAACCCAGGAGGTGGAGGTTGGAGTGAGCCGAGATTGTGCCACTGCACTCCAGCCTGGGTGACAGAGCGAGACTATCTCAATAGGAAAAAAAAAAAAAAAAAAAAAAGTGGGCTCTGTGGCTGGAAGGCTGAGTAGACTCAGAGACCAGGGTGGTTGTAGGAGGCCAGATGTCAGTTGAAGTTGGAGGGATGGAGATTGGTGGGAAGACATAACAGTGGGTACCCTGGAGGCAGAGACAGACTGACTGACTGGCTGAAAGAGACACACAGCAGGTGAATCTCAGACCTGCCCATTTCTCGCTCTTCCTGAGGCTTGACTAGGGGGTCTTCACTGTAACTTCGTAGCCCCCTTCCCCGTACCTGGGATAATCTGGGTAATCCCAATGCTTCTCCGATACATTCTATCAAACCAGAAGCTGTGGGATAGGTTTCTTTTGATTTATTTATTTTTAAATTTGTATAAATTTTTGGGATACAAGTGTAATTTTGTTACATGCACAGAATTGGTAGTGGTGATGTCAGGCTTTTAGAGTATCACCCAAATAACATACATTGTACCCATTAAGTGAATTCTCATCATCCATCCTCCCATCGCCTTCTGTGTGTCCACTCTCATTCCACACACTACACCCATGTGTATACAGTATTTAGTTCCCACTCATAAGTGAGAACATGAATATTTGTCTTTCTGTGTCTGACTTGTTTCACTTAAGATAATGACCTCCGGTTCCATCCATGCTGCTGCAGAAGACACAGTTTCATTCATTTTTCTGTCTGAACACGATTCCATTGGGTATACAGACCATATTTCATTTACCCAATCATCTGTTGTTGGAGACATAGATCGATTCCATGTCTTAGAGGAGGTCATTTCTGCTGTCCACGAGCTCCTCCTGAGCTTCTGAACTTACTCTCCAAGGAAACTCTGCACTTCATGTTGGGGACTTTCTGCTCTCTTGGTGTCTACAGGTTGGAATCTTGCTTCAGCCACAAAAATTCAGTTGAGTTGCCGGGGTCTCACTTCCCTCACCTCTTAAATGACTGTCCTGCATCATGCACCATTTACTATGACAATGTTGAACTTTATCTGAGCCCTGCGCCTCCAGAAGGCAGCGACAGTAAAGTTCTCTCATCTCTTTAAGTTCTGAGGAAAAATCTAACCACAAAGGACCACCTTAAGCTAGCATCCCAAGGAAACACGGATCGCCATCCTTCCTTACTGCTAAGACTCGCTGATGACTCCTTTGTTTACCTGCCTTTCTAAAACCCCAGTTCCCTTTGAGATGCTCCTCATTAATGAACACTGTCCCTATTGCAATGGCCTGAATGAAATCTTAACTGTCTGGGGCCTTTTACGTTCACAATGACCATAATTGTGTTGTAGTAAGGGTCAATCTGGGGGAGCAGCCAGAGTCCCAGGTTCCAGTCCTGGCTCCTCCATGTCAGGCTTCCCCGTCGGGCAGGTTTCAGGTCTCAGTTGGGAGCTCCCTAAGGGGACCCTGGCTTAGAATACCGGTGACTGGCAACTCAGTCCCAGCCCCGGCAGAGCGAGCTGCGTAACTTTTGCACGCCGCCACCAGAGGGCGGCGGCTCCGCGGAGGAGGGCCCCAGCCTTTGCGCCCGCTCGCACCCACAGTGCCTTTAAAACGCGCGCGTTGGAAGTGGACGCCACGCAGCCTGCTTTCCAGTGCCCCGGCTGCACTCCGCGCCCGCACGCGGCGAGTCCTCCCACTCCGCAGGTCGCGCCGCAGGACTCTAGCCTGGAGCTTCGGACCTCTAGCACTGCGCAGGGCACGAGGTCCCTGCCCCTCCGGCGGCCACTGGCCTCTCTCCTCTACTTGAGCCAGATTGAAGCCTTCCTAAGGCAGCGGGAAATGGGGAGGAGGGACAGGAGCCCCAAGAGCTCTGCCTTGGGTGCAGGATTTAGCCAGTCAAAACCCATCAGCCCTTTGGAACGTCACAGCGTCCCCTTAAAGTGGGCAAAACAGGAACTGCTGCCCCGTCTGAAAGACGGGCAAACAGGATCCCAAAGAAAAAAGTTAATTAGTAGAGCTAGTAAATGGCGGAGTTAGGACAGGAACGCAGTTCTCCTAGCCTCAGACCTGGAGCTCTTGGAGCGGGGTGGCACAGAGGTGGCTCTCTGCTTGGCGTGAGAAAACTGGTCGCCCTAGCAGGAAGGGGCGCTGCACATCCCCTACCGCAGGACGGTGACCCCGGACATCAACATGCAGCCGCTTTTGGACTCGAACTGTAGCTTTCTATATACAGCCGCATTTGATCGTGTTTGCTTTTTTTTTTTTTTTTTTAGATGGAGTCTCGCTCTGTTACCCAGGCTGGAGTACAGTGGTGCGCTCTCAGCTCACTGCAACCTCCACCTCCCGGGTTCAAGCGATTCTCCTGCCTCAGCCTCCTGAGTAGCTGGGACTACAGGCTCTTGCCACCACGCCCAGCTAATTTTTGTATTTTTAGTAGAGACAGGGTTTCACCATGTTGGCCAGGATGGTCTCGATCTCCTGACTTCAAGTGATCTACCCGCCTCGTCCTCCCAAAGTGCTGGGGTTGCAGGTGTGAGCCACCGCACCTGGCATGTTTGCTTTTTAAAGTACATATGTCTACATACACATTTCAGAAGCAAATAGAAATACAAAAGCCAAACTGTCCACAGTGGCTGTCTGTGAGTAATGGAAATCACATTTTCTCTCTATTGTTCAAAATATTCACTACTAGCATATATAAACCAGAAAGAGGAGCAATGATTCACGACAGAATAATAATACTTCCAATAATAATAATAATAATAATAATAATAATAATAATAAGACTTCCTCTTCAAAGAATTGGAATATACAGGCTGGGTGCAGTGGCTCATGCCTGTAATCCTAGCACTTTGGGAGGCCAAGGTGGGAGGATCCCTTGAGCCCAGGAGTTTGAGATCAGACTGGGCAACATGACAAACCCCATCTCTACAAAATAAAAAATGAATTATTTTTATTTTATTGATTAAATAAAAACTGGAAAATAAAAAAGAGAATGAAGAAAATAAAATTCATCAGTACCCCTCTCCTGGATGTTGAGATTTTTCTTTCTGGTTGGTTCCTTCCTCTGCAAAATGTGAATAACAGTATTAACTATACGGGAATGTTGTGAGGATTGAGTGAGAGAACGTATGTAATAGTTAACATTCCAGAAGTGTTAGCTATTTTTATATGTAACAAAATCGGCACCAGACTGTATCTACCCTTTATATGCTGCTGTCTTCACTTCTAACATTGCTTCATGAACATTTCTCATTTAATTCTTCTTTTAAAATTGTATTTTTAGTGATGGTACAATATTTTATTACATTTAAATACAATTTAAGTTATCCCCTATTGCTAAGCTTTTAGATTATTTCCAATTTTTGCTGTTAAAATAACAGAGATTAACATCTTTAAACATCTACCTTTGTCAGCATTTCTGATTATTTCCTTAGATGAATTTTTAGAGGTAGGATTACTGGGACAAAGGGTGCAAATATTTTTCAGGCTTTTGATTCAGGTTACCAAATTGCTTCCCAGAAAGATCTTGCCAATTTACCCTCCCACCTGCAGTGTGTGAGAATGTCTGCCCCACAGCACACAAAGGAGGGATTTTTTTGGGGATGGGTGAGATCCGAGTCTGTTGCTGAACTGAGGAAAATGAGCCCCCCAAGCCTTGCAGAAAGGGAGAGTTTCAACTTTAGGACAAAGAGGGGATGTCAAAACAGGCAAAGTCCCCGGGTAAAAGGTAGGGGATTTGGAGCAGGTTTACAGAGATTGTCTTGGATTTAAGAAGGGACAACTCATGTTTGGAGACTGGTGGAAAGCAGTGTGATTGGGTGTGGACAGAGTCATTGTAAGGAGGTAGGTGAATTCAAGAGGCTGGTCCCTAGGGGCTGCCTTTTCTCACTCAAGTAGGAGGCTGGGTCATCTAGCCAAAGGTAATAGGTGAGCATGAGAAGGGGACTTGAGGACAATAAAAGGGTTGACAGTCCAGTTGAGGGTGATGACTTTGAGTTTGTGATGGCACCATTCTGCAGGGCTATGAGTACTTTCTCTACAGCATGCAGCCACCAGGGGAAAGAAAAAGTTGTACATATTAATTTAGGCCAAATCTTTCAAACTGTGGCAAACAGTAGAAAACTATTTTTTGGGAGCTGGGGGGATTCACAGTAATGAAAAGCTTGTGGGTTTCTGGAGTCATGCCAAACTTTCAAGGAACAGTTCATTTTTATCTACATAAGTTGTTCCAGAAAGTGAGAAAAGCGCAAAAGCTGCCCAGATCATTTTGTGAAACCAGTATAATCTTGATTCTCACATCAGTAAGGGCAAAGCAATAAATGCATCGGTTAAGTTCATTTCACCTATGAATGCATGTATAAGAATCCTGGCTGGGCACGGTGGCTCACACCTGTAGTCCCAGCACTTTGGGAGGCAGAGGTGAGTAGATCACTTGAGGTCAGGAGTTTAAGACCAGCCTGGCCTACATGGTGAAACCCCACCTCTACTAAAAATACAAAAAAGTAGCTGGGCACTGTGGCATGCACCTGTAATCCTAGCTACCTGGGAGGCTGAGGCAGGAGAATCGCTTGAACCTGGGAGGTGGAGGTTGTCATGAGCCAAGATTGTGCCACTGCACTCCAGCCTGGGCGACAGAGTGAGACTCTGTCTAAAAAAAAAAATTCTAAATAAAATGTCAACTAATCTAGTTATATGTTTTTGAAAGTAGGTTTATCCCAGGAATTCCAGCTCAACCTTGAAAATCACCCCACTTTAATAAAGGACAAAAATCACATGAAAAAAATTATATGAGTATCTCAAATGAAGAAAAACCATCATATTGATAAAGTTTATCACCTATTTTTTATTTATGAATAACTCATATATGACTTTCTTGGACTTAAGCACATAAAAAAAAAAAACTCAGCAAACTGGAAATAAGAAAAGTGTCTTTAATACGGTAAAGGTTATATAGGGCCAGGTGCAGTGGCTCACACCTGTAGCCCCAGCACTGTGAGAGGCCAAGGCAGGAGGATCGCTTGACCCCAGGAGTTTGAGACTAGCTAGGGCAACATAGTGAGACCCCATTTCTACCAAAAATACAAAAATTAGCCAGGTGTGGTGGCACATACTTATAGTCCTAACTATTTGGAAGGCTGAGCCTGGGAGGTCGAGGCTGCAGTGAGCCATGAGTGCAGCACTTCACTCCAGCCTGGATGACACAGCAAGAGCTTGTCTCAAAAAAAAAAACCAGGTTATGGCCGGGTGCAGTGGTGCACACCTGTAATCCCAGCACTTTGGGAGGCCGAGGCGAGTGGATCACTTGAGGTCAGGAGTTCAAAACCAGTCTGGCCAACGTGGTGAAACCCCGTCTCTACTAAAAACTACAAAAATTAGTTGGGCACAGTGGCAGGCGCCTATAATCCCAGCTACTCGGGAGGCTGAGGCAGGAGAATCACTCGAACCCGGGCAGCAGAGGTTACAGTGAGCTGAGATCGTGCCACTACATTCCAATCTGGGGGACAGAGTGAGGCTCTATCTCAAAATAAATAAATAAATAAAACCATTTAAAAAAACCCCAGGGTATGTAGCAAAAACTTAAAGCAGACACTATGCTTAATGAAGAAACTTTAGGTGCATTCACTTTAAAATCTGGAACAAAATAAAGCATCCAACTATACCGCTATCATTTACTATATAATAATGGAAGTTCTAGACAAAGCTATGAGGGAAGAAAAATAGAAGATATAGGATTAGAAGAGATAAAATTGTCACTATGTGAAAATATTTTGTCTTGAAAAGCAAAGAGAATTGGCATTGACTTTTAAAATTGTTAAGAGAATTCAGCAATTCAGTAGATAGAAGATTGACCAAAAATAAATTCTTAACATTTGTCTTCACCACAAACATCTATTCACAATAGCAACAACAAATTATAAAAAATATCTAGTAATGATCTTAATTAAACATATCTATGGAGAAAACATTAAAACTCTAATACATGATGTAGAAAGTAACCTGAATAAATGGAGATAAATTTTATGTTCTTGGATGAAATGACTGAATATTCTATAGGTATCAGATCTTTATGAATTAATCTATAAATTCAATGAAATCGCAATAAAAAGTCCAGCTCTATTATCCAGGAACTTGATAAACTGCACTCTCAGATTTGTGTGGGCAAACAGGACTATGTCAACCTTAAAAAAATAAAGAGCTGGAATTTGTCCTACCAGATATTAAGCACACTACAAAGCTATGTCAAACCAAACCAAAGCAAACAACATTGTTTTGGCACCAAAACAGACCAGTAGTCCATGGAATGGAATAGAAAACTGAAAGTCAGACCATTACTATACAGGTGGGAGGCATCACAAATCAAGTGAAGAAAGTGGATTAAACCCATTCGCTCTATGGGGAAAAAATCCAGAATCCCTGCCTTACACCAAAGGAAAAGGTATACACTGCATGGTGTTCTGAGGTATATATATATATATATAGATTGGTTTTCATCCAAGGTTCCTGGCTTCAAACTCCTATAGCCCTTGTTACAGTCTTGTTAGAATGTTCAGTGCGTGAGGCCTCAGGAAACAGACTCCCTCTTCTGCCCTTTTTTCACCTGCCCCAAGGCAGACATCTAATCTACCCCCACCTTTCTGATGGTGGATCTTAAGACTATCCCTGAGAAGGTTCCATCTCATACCCCGGGGGGCAAGAATGATTCCATAAAAATCAAAGAGGACTGGGAGATCCGGATAACTGAACACACGCAGGCTGACAGGAAGATGAAGAACTCATTCATGTGCCTGGAGGTTGGTGTTCCTCACCTCCATGGGGACAGAAGCTCCTGTGTTGGAGACCCTTCCAGAACTCGCTAGAGGTCTCTTCATCTGGCTGTTTATTTGTATCCTTTAAAATATCCTCCTTAGTAAACTGGTAAATGTGTTTCCCTGAGTTCCGTGAGCTGCTGTAGCAAATTAATCAAGCCTAAAGAGAGTGTTGTAGGAATCCCAACTTGAAGCTGGTTGGTCAGAAGTTCTGAAGGCCTGGATTTGTGGCTGGGGGGAAGGAGGGAGAAGTCTTAGGGACTGAGTCCTCAACCTGTGGGATCTGACACTAGCTCCAGGTAGATAGTATCAGAATTGAATTGGAAGACACCAGCTAGGTGTCTGCTGCTTGGTGGTAGGGAGAAACCCACGCACATTTGGTCACAGAAGGTTCTTCTGTGTTGATGATTGTTGCTGTGTGATGTAAAACACTAAGTGATCTAAAACTTCAAGGTGAGAAATAAAACCAAAGTTAATAGAATAAAATATAAGAGACTATCTTTGAAACCTGGGTTGGGAGAGGGACTCGTTAAACAAAACTTCAAAAGCACAAACCAAAAGGCAAAAAATTCATTAATTTTATGACATCCAAATTAAGTATTTCTGTACAAAAGAGGATACTATGGACAATAGGTGACAGAATAGGTGAAGATATTTGTAAATCTAAAAATGATAAGAGATTAATACATAGAATATGCAAGTACCACTGACACAGGATTTTCTTCATCACTTTGCAAACCAGTAACCTCCAGCTGGCAATGTCCCACCCAGGCCTCGCTTGACCAGACTACCTGTTGCAGGAGATGACCCGTCCATTTGGCCTGACCAAGCCAAGTGTGGCTTGCACATCTGTTCCAGAGTTCTTGTCCCATGCCCAAGAAGAATGAGGATGCACTGACAATCAAAGAACGAACAAGGCAGGAAGTTTTATTGAGTGATAAAACAGCTTTCAGCAGAGAGGGGATGCAGAGGTGGTCCTTCTAACCCAAAGGCTGGAAAGTCCCCCTAATATGGCTGAGTCCGGGGCTTTTTACAAGTTCAGAATGGGGGAGGAGCAGGACAAGTAGTACTGGAAAAAGCAACATTTTATTGGTTAAAAGGCATTATTCAGACTCAATCAGGAAAGGATAGGCAAACAAGAACAGAAGTTCTCAATCAGTCGTGGGTTTCATCCAGGACCAGTCATCTGGTCTTTCAGCCTTCAGGCTGTTTTTGGCTTCAAGGTGGGCTTGCACCATGGACCTGCCCCTATCTGCCTAGGCTGCCCCCGTCACTATCACTGTCATCCTTCCGTAATTGATGGGGGATGGGTTCTAGGAGACCCCTCAGATATCAAAATCGGAGACTGCTCATACCCCTTATTAAAAATGGTGTCGTATTTGCATAAAACTGGTGCATACTGTCCTGGATACTTTAATTCATTCTGTAGTACTTGTAGTATCTAATACAATGTGAATGCTATGTAAATAGTTGTTATATTCTGGTTTTTAAAAATTGTTGTTGTGGTTGAGACAGGGTCTCACTCTGTTGCCTGGGCCTGAGTGCAGTGGTGCAATCACAGCTCATTATAGCCTCCACCTCCTAGAGTCAATCGATCCTCCCACATTAGCCTCCTGAGTAGCCAGGTCTACAGGCAAACACCACCACACCCAACTCAATTTTGCAATTTTTTTTTTGAGATGGAGTCTCACTTTGTCACCCAGGCTGGAGTGCAGTGGTGTAATCTCAGCTCACTGCAACCTCCGCCTCCTGGGTTCAAGTGATTCTCCTGCCTCAGCCTCCCAAGTAGCTCGGACTACAGGCACCTGCCACCATGCCAGGCTATTTTTAATTTTTTTTTGTATTTTTAGTAGAGATGGGGTTTCACTATATTGGCCAGGCTCACCTCGTGATCCGCCCACCTTGGTCTCCCAAAGTGCTGGGATTACAGGCGTGAGCCACCGCACCCAGCCATTTTTGCATTTTTTGTAGAGACAAGGCCTCACTGTGTTGTCAAGCCTGGTCTCAAACTTCTGTTCTCAAGCAATCCTCCTGCCTCAGCTTCCCAAAGTTCTGGGATTACAGGTGTGAGCCACTGTTCCTGGCCTAAATGTTATATTGTTATTTTTTTCATTTTTATTTATTAAAAACATATTTTCAATCCATGATTTAGTTGAATCTGAGGGTCTGAGACCTGTGGATATGGATGGCCAGCTGTAACTTACGCAAACCGATAAGCAAAAGGGGTACTCCTGGTTTCCCATACAACAGGTAAGGAGCTTAGAAGTCGCCACTCTGTCTTAATAATTAAAAAGCTGAACAAACGAAAATCAGCAACTCTTCTTAGATTCATCAGATAATTAGGTTATGGGGAAAATCATTACCTTCGAAGTTGAAGACAGGTCCATACTCCCAACTTACTGGAACAGAAAATCATGAGAGGAAACCTCCCTAGGAACCAGTACTAGGATAAGAAAACCTGACTTGTAATTGATGAATTGCTGGAGGCCTCAGTGTAGACAAATCTGATAGTTAAAAATTTCAGCAGGATCCCAGTCTTAGCAGAGACCCACACTTTTGTAATTGTAAACCTCAGAGCTCTATTAGGTTCACACAGTGAATGTCAGAGAAAAATCCCCTCCAGCTTCTGGCAATGGGGAGAGGAAATGTAATCATTTTGAAACAGCCAGAGGGTTCTGATCTTGACAAGGCCTTCCCTCAGGAGAAACTATTTCGCCAGAGCCTGACCAACCAGAGATAAGGGAAATACCCAAGTCTGGTCCCCTTTAGCCTTCCTGTCCTACCTAAGGAGTAAAAAAAAAACACCAGAAAAGTACTTAGGAAGTTCACAGTCCAAGGCACAGGCTTACCGAAAGACTGAGATCAAATCCTAGGACTATAGACCATGTCCCCTCCCCCTATACCTTACCACCACATCAAAAAGGCCTACTTACTATAATTTGTTTGTTGTTACCTAGTACATAATGTCTGGCTTTGAACAACAAAAAAGTTACAAGGAATACATAATATATTGAAAAAGTCCTGCTTACTAAAGTTTTTTTTTAACCGAGTGCATAATGTCTGACTTTGAACAACAAAAAAATTACAAGGAATACTAAAAACCAAAACCAAACAACAAATAAACCAATCACAGCTTGAAGAGACAGAGTGAACATGAGAACCAGGCTCAGATATGGTATAATATGATTATTTAAAATAACTATGATACTATGATTTAAAATCATCTTTAAAAACAGCTATAGGCCAGGTGCAGTGGCTCACTCTTGTAATCCCTGCACTTTGGGAGGCTGAGGTGGGTGGATTGCTTGAGTCTAGGAGTTCATGACCAGCCTAGGAAACATGGCATAACCTAATCTCTACAAAAAAATGCAAAATTCAGCCAGAGGTGGTGGCATGTGCCTACAGTGCCAGCTACTTGGGAGGCTGAGGCAGGATGATCACTTGAGCCTGGGCGATCAAGGCTGCAGTGAGCCATGATTGTACTACTGCACTCCAGCCTGGGCAACAGAGTGAAAAAAATCAAAAAACTATGACTAATATGCTGAGGGTTTTAATGGATAAATTAGAAAACATTCAAGAACAGATGGGCAATGTAAAGAGAGAAATGGAAATTCTAAGAAAGAAGAAATGAGTGCTAGAGATCAAAAACATTGTAACAGAAATTAAGAATGCCTTTAATGAACTCATTAGTAGACTGGACACAGCTGAGGAAAGAATCTCTGCACTTGAGAAAATGGTAATAGAAACTTTCAAAACAGAAAAGCAAAAAGACTGGAGAAAAAAACCACACAAGACAAAACAATGGAAGAGGATATCCAAGAACTGTGGGACAACTAAAAATGATATAGCATACATGTAATGGGAGTACCAGAAGAAGAATAAGAAGGAATAGAAATATTTGAAGCAATAGTGACTGAGAATTTCTTCTAATTTAATGTCAGATACTAACATACAGATCCAGGAAGCTCAGAAAGCACCAAGCTGAATAAATGCCAAAAACCTATACTAGGCATATCATATTCAAACTGCAGAAAATCATAGATTAAGAAAAAAAATGGAAAGAAGCCAGACCAAAAAAAACAGCTTACTTATAGAGAAGCATAGATAAAAATTGCATCTGGGCCAGACATGGTGGCTCATACCTGTAATCCTTTGGGAGGCTGAGGTGGGCAGATTGCTTGAGCTTAGGAGTTCAAGAGTAACCTGGGAAACATGGTGAAACCCTATCTTTACAAAAAATTTAAAAATTATCTGGGGTTGGGTGTGGTGGCTCGCACCTGTAATCCCAGCACTTTGGTAGGCCAAGGTGGGTGAATCACTTGAGGTCAGGAGTTTGAGACCAGCCTGGTCAACATGGTGAAACTCTGTTTCTACTAAAAATACAAAAATTAGCCAGGCGTAGTGGTGGACACCTGTAATCCTAGCAACTCAGGAGGCTGAGGTACAAGAATTGCTTGAAGTCTGGGAGGTGGAGGTTACAGTGAACTGAGATCATGCCACTGCACTCCAGCCCGGTTGACAGAGTGAGACTCTGTCTCAAAAAAATAAGTAAAACTTATGTGGGCATAGTGGTGTGTGCCTGTAGATCCAGCTACTTGAAAGGCTGAGGTAGGAGGATTTCTTGAGCCTAGGAGGTCAAGGCTGCAGTGAGCTGTAATTGAGCCTCTGCACTCTAGCCTGGGTGGCAGAACAAGACCCTATCTTAAAAAAAAAAAAAAAAGACTCAATTATATTGTTGTCTACAATATACCCACTTTAAATATAAAAACCCATATAAACCAAAGGTAAAGAGGTAGAGAAAGATATACCATGCTAACACTGATCAAAAAAAGCTGGAGTAGCTATATTCAGACAGAGCAGACCTCAGAGCAAACAAATTAAACAGAGATAAGAGGGGCATTACATAATGACAAAGGGGTTGATTTTCCAGGTAGACATAATCTTTAATGTATATGCTTCTAACAGAGTATCGAAATATGTGAGGCAAAAACTGTTAGAACTGCAAGGAGAAATAGATGAATTCACTATTTCAGTTGGAGACTTCAATACCACTTTGTTGAAAATGGAATGATACAGCAGTCAGAAAATCAGTAAGGATATAGTTGAACTCAACAGCACCATCAATCGACAGGATATAATTGACATCTACAGACTACTTCATTCAAAACAGCATAATATACATTCCTCACATGTGCCATTCACCAAGGTAGACCACATTCTGGGGCATAACCTACACCCTAACTAATTTGAAAGAACAGAAATATTACAGTGTATGCTCTCAGACTACAATGGAATTAAACAGAAAGATAGCTGAAAAATCCCCCAAATACTTGGAGACTAAACAACATACTTCTAAATAACATGTGTGCTGAAGAAGAAATCTCAAGAGAAGCCAAAAAATATTTGCAGCTAAATGAAAATGAAAATTCAAATTGTCAAAATTTGAAGGATACAGTGAAAGCAGTGCTTACAGGGACATTTATAACATTGAATGCGTATCTTAGAAAAGAAATCTAAAATTATAATTCAAGCTTTCACCTTAGAAAAAGAATAGCAAATTAAACTCAAGACAAGGAAAAGGTAGCAGTTCCCATAGAAGAATGGGCAGTTTATCAAGAGAAAACTTATAAAAGTGGTAATCCAAATAGGCAAATTAAGAGAATTATTAAAAATTAGAATCATTAGTATTCAAAGAAGTTCAATTTTAAACAGCAATGAAGTATCAACCTTACACCTAGCAGCCTGGTAAAAATTGGAAAGCTGGAAAATGCCAAGTGTTAGCAAGTAAGTGGAGATATAGTTTCCTTCATATGCTGCTGGTGGAAATGCAGATTGTCAATCATTGTGGAGAGCAGTCTGACACATTAGATATGTCAAATAAATTATATGCACAGCCTGGGACCCAGCAGTATACACTCAGGATAAGTGATCATACAGGTCCATCAGGAATACAGATGAGAAAATTGGCTGCTGTGTCAGTTCTGCTAGTCTGCAATTGGAGACAAGCAGTTGTCCATCTGCAGAGGAATAAATGAGTAAAATGTGAATGATGCATGTAGCAGAGTGCTTTAGTCTGTCTTATGGTGCTGTAACAGATACCACAGATTAGATAATTTGCAATGAGCCAAGATTTGTTTTTTACGTTTCTGGAGGTGGGAAGTCCAAGATCATGGTGCTGGCATCTGATGAGGACCTTCTTGCTGCTATGTCATAACATAGCAGAAACCATTGGATTGCAGTAGAGCAAAGAGAGGGTGAGAGAGGGCCAAATTCACTCGTTATATTTAATTTTTTATTTTGAGATAGGGTTTTTCTCTGTCACCCAGGCTAGAGTGCAGTGGTATGACCATAGCTTACTTCAGCCTTGAACTCCTTGGCTCTTTGGGAGGCTGAGGCAGGTGGATCACCTGAGGTTAGGAGTTTGTGACTAGCCAGACCAATATGGTGAAACCCCATCTTCAAAAAAAAAAAAAGGGGGGGGAGTTTTATGGAGGTCAGGTAATCAGACAGCTGTAACACCACAGCTGTAAGTGGACAGCTGTAACAGCACAGCCCCTTTTTAGGACATCTTTGAAGGACAATGGTGAAGGGAAATCTTCCCAGTGAGCAGGTAATTATGTAATGAGTTTTAGCTCAGGTCTGACTTAGAGTGGGTTTGGTCCCTGGACTCCAACTTATAGTGGGTCTGGTCCCCAGATTCATCCTGTGGTCATTTCACTACTGCCAGAATGCATAATTGGCATAGACATGCTTAGCAACTAGCAGAACCCCTGCATTGGCTCCTGACTGGTAGGGTGAAGGCTATTACGATGGGAAAGGCTAAATGGAAGCCATTAGAGCTGCCTCTACCTAGAAAAATGGTAAATCAAAGACAATATCACATCCCTGGAGGAATAGCGGAGATTATTGCCACCATGAAGGACTTGAAAGACGCAGGGGTAGTGATTCCCATCACACCCCCATTCAACGCTCCCATTTGGCCTGTGCAAAAGACAGATTGATTTTGGAGAATGACAGTGGATTATCATATGCTTCACCAAATCGTGACTCCAATTGCAGCTGCTGTACCAGATGTGGTTTCATTGCTTAAGCAAATTAACATATGTCCTGGTACCTGGTATGCAGCTGTTGACTTGGCAAATGCCTTTTTCTCCATTCCTGTTCATAAGGCCCACCAGAAGCAATTTGCCTTCAGTTGGCAAGGCCAGCAACATACCTTTACTGTCCTATCTCAGGGGTATATCAGCTCTCCGGCTTTGTGTCATAATCTTATTCAGAGACCTTGATTGCTTTTTGCTTCTGCAAGATATCACGCTGGTTCATTACATTGATGACATTATGCTGATTGGATCCAGTGAGCAAGAAGCAGCAAACACACTGGGCTTATTGGTGAGACATTTTTGTGCCAGAAGATGGGAAATGAATCTGACTAAAATTCAGGGACCTTCTACCTCAGTAAAATTTCTACGAGTCCAGTGATGTGGGGACTCGAGTCCAAGATATTCCTTTTAAGGTGGATAAGTTGCTGCATTTGGTCCCTCCTACAACCAAGAAAAAGGCACAAAGCCTAGTAGATCTATTTGGATTTTGGAGGCAACACACTCCTCATTTGGGTGTGATACTCCCACCCATTTATCAAGTGATCTGAATGGCTGCCAGTTTTGAGAGGGGTCTAAAACAGGAGAAGGCTCTGCAGCAGGTCTAGGCTGCTATGCAAGCTGCTCTCCCACTTGGGCCATATGACCCAGCAGGTCTAATGGTGCTTGAGGTGTCAGTGGCACATAGGGATGCTGTTTGGAGCCTTTGGCAGGCCCCCACAGGTGAGTCATAGCAGAAGACTCCAATATTTTGGAGCAAAGTCCTGCCATCTTCTGCAGATAACTACTCTCCTTTTGAGAGACAGCTCTTGGCCTGTTACTGGACTTTGGTGGAAACTGAACGTTTGACTACGGGTCATCAAGTCACCATGTGACCTGAACTGCCTATCATGAACTGGGTGCTTTCTGACTCATCTAGCCATAAACTGAGTTGTGCACTGCAGCATTCCATCATCAAATGAAAGTGGTATATACGTGATCAGACTTGAGCAGGTCCTGAAGGCACAAGTAAGTTACATGAGGAAGTGGCTCAATGCCCATGCTCTCCACTCCTGCCACCCTGCCTTCTCTCCCCCAGCCTGCACCTGTGGACTCATGGGGAGTTCCCTATCATCAGTTGACAAAGGAAGAGAAGACTAGGGCTTGGTTCACAGATGGTTCTGCATGATATGCAGGCACCACCTGAAAGTGGACAGCTGCAACATCACAGACCCTTTCTAGGGCATCCCTGAAGGGCAGCGGTGAAGGGAAATCTTCCCAGTGGGCAGAACTTTGAGCAGTGCATCTGGTTGTGCAGTTTGTATGGAAAGGAAAATGGCCAAATGTGTGATTATATATTGATTCATGGGCTGTAGCCAATGGTTTGGCTGGATGGTCAGGCACTTGGAAGAAGCATGATTGGAAAATCGATGACAAATTTGGGGAAGGGATATGTGGATGGAACTCTCTGAGTGATCAAAAACTGTGAAGATATTTTATCTCATGTGAGTGCTCACCAATCGGTTACCTCAGGAGAGGAGGATTTTAATAATCAAGTGGGTAGGATGACCTATTCTGTGGACACTACTCAGCCTCTTTCCCCAGCCACCCTGTCATCACCCAATGGGCCCATGAACAGACTGGCCATGGAGGCACAGAGGGAAGTTGTGCATGGGCTCAGCAACATGAACTTCCACTCACCATGGCCACTGCTGAGTGCCCGATTTGTCAGCAGCAGAGACCAACACTGAGCCCTTGATATGGCACCATTCCTCAGGGCTGATCAACCAGCTACCTGGTGGCAGGTTGATTATATTGGACATCTTCCATCATGGAAAGGGCAGAGGTTGTACGTACTGGAATAGACACTTACTCCAGACATGGGTTTGCCTATCCTGTGCACAACGCTTCTGCCAAGACTACCATCTGTGAACTCACAAAATGCCTCATCCACCATCATGGTATTCCACACAGCATTGCCTCTGACCAAGGCACTCACTTTATGGCTGAAGAAATGTGGCAGTGGGCTCATGCTTATAGAATTCACTGGTCCTACCATGTTCCCCATCATCCTGAAGCACCTGGATGGATAGAACAGTGCAATGACCCTTTGAAGTCACATTACAATGCTAAGTAGGTGGCAACACTTTGCAGGGCCAGGGCAAAGCTCTTCAGAAGGCCGTGTGTGCTTTGAATCAGTGTCCAGTATATGGTGCTGTTTCTCCATTAGCCAGCATTCACAGGTCCGGGAATCAAGGGGTGTAACTGGAAGTGGCACCACTCACCAACGCCCCCAGTGATCCACTAGCAAAAGTTTGCTCCTGTTCCCATGACATTATATTCTGCTGGCCTAGACGTCTTAGTTCCAGAGGGAGGAATGCTGGCACCAGGAGACACAACAACGATTCCATTAAACTGGAAGTTAAGATTGCCACCTGGACGCTGTGGGCTCCTCCTACCTTTAAGTCAACAGACCAAGAAGGGAGTTACAGTGTTGGCTGGGGTGATTGACCCGGACGATCAAGGTTAAATCAGTCTACTACTCCACAGTGGAGGTGAGCAAGAATATGCATGGACTGCATGGAATGCATGAGATCCATTAGAGCATCTTGTAGTATCACTATGCCAATGGGAAACTACAACAACCCAATCCAGGCAGGACTACAGATGAACCAGACCCTTCAGGAATGAAGGTTTGGGTCACTTCACCAGGCAAAAAAAAAAAAAAAAAACAGGACCTGTGGAGGTGCTTGCTGAAGGCAAAGGGAATACAGAATGGGCAGCAGAAGAAGGTAGTCATCAATACCAACTATGACCACATGACCAGCTGCAGAAATAAGGACTGTAATTTTCAAGAGTATTTCCTCCTTCTTTTGTTAAAAGCATGTTTCTGCATGTATACACTTGTACTAAGAAAATATCATGTTTCCTTTCTCCTTTATCATGTGACATAAGATTTATTGACTTCACATTAGCATTTAAGTGTTGTTAACTTTGTGTAATAGTATTTGGGTTGGGGATTGGTGTGTTCCTGCTTGTACAAAGGATAGCTGTATTGTGATAGGTATAATTATGACCTTATTATTGTCTTTATTTGAAGATTGTGTGTGATCTCAGGAGATGTGTATGGGTTCAAGTTGACAAGGGGTGGACTTTGTGATAGTTAACACCGAGTGTCAACTTGATTGGATTGAAGGATACAAAGTATTGATCCTGGGTGTGTCTGTGAGGGTGTGGCCAAAGGAGATTAACATTTGACTCAGTGGGCTGGGGAAGGCAGTCCCACCCTTAATCTGGGTTGGCACCATCTAATCAGCTGCCAGTGTGACTAGAATATAAGCAGGCAGAAAAATGTGAAAAGAGACTGGCCTAGCTGCCCAGCCTACATCTTTCTCCCATGCTGGATGCTTCCTGGATGTTCAAGATCAGACTCCAAATTCTTCAGTTTTGGAACTCAGACTGGCTCTCCTTGTCCCTCAACCTGTAGACAGCCTATTGTGGGACCTTGTAATCATGTGAGTTAATACTTAATAAACTCTCCTTTATATACATATCTATTCCATGAGTTCTGTCCCTCTAGATAACCCTGACTAATACAGTGGTGAAACCCCATCTCTACTAAAAATACAAAAAATTAGCAGGTGTGGTGGCAGGTTTTGTAATCCCAGATACTTGGGAGGCTGAGGCAGGAGAATCTCTTGAACCCAAGAGGCAGAGGTTGCAGTGAGCTATCAGAGACTGTACTCTAGCCTGAGTGACAGAGCAAGGTTCCATCTCAAAAAAAAAAAAAAGAATTGTTCTGCCCTGAAAAACTGTCCTTCTCACCTAATCCTCCCATGATCTCCACTCTTAATGGCTATGAATGGCAATAGTTCTCTGCCTGATGTACCACCAATCTATTCTAGAACAGCCCGTATTGACACTTGTGGCCTTATCTGGGTAACTATGTATCCACGTACTGGTTGTGGTGCAAAAGACAAACGTAATCAGCAACCTCCTACTCGCCCCCTTCACCACCCACCTGCATACACAACACAAACACTAGACTCCTGGGTGTGTAAAGGAGGGGAGGGCAGTCTTAAAGGGCTGAGAGGATTAGCCTCAACGTTTTGCTATTACAGTATCATAATCATTGTATTCTGGCATGTTATTAGAAGTTATTCATACTCCACCACTGCAAACAGAAAAGTAACTACCACAGTTACATTTATAACTCACATGAAGTTTGAGTTAACATTTTGCATCTTGTGTTGTTTTGGGTGTGTCTCTTGTAAAAGGCATTAAAAACATTAATCTGATTGATGTTTTTTAAACCCAAATTGTGAATCTGTGTCTTTTAGCAAAAGAGTTTCATTTATTTACTTATATTGTTTTGCTACATGTACTTTATTTTTTGTAATCTTGCTTACAATTCATATTTGTTTATGAATCTGTTTACTTGCTGATATGGCTTGGCTGCATCCCCACCCAAATCTCATCTTGAATTGTAGTTCCCATAACCCCCACTTGTGGTGGGAGGGATCCTGTGGCAGGTAATTGAATCATGAGGCTGGTTACCCCTATGCTATTTTTGTGATAGTGAGTGAGTTCTCACTAGATCTGATGGTTTTATAAGGGGCTTCTCCCTCTTGGCTCGGTACTCATTCTCTTTCCTGCTGCCCTATGAAGAGGTGCCTTCCACCATGATTGTAAGTTTCCTGAAGCCTCCCAGCCATGCAGAGCTGTGAGTCAGTTAAACCTCTTTCCTTTATAAATTGCCCAGTCTCAGGCATTTCTTAATAGCAGAGTAAGAACAGAATAATATAAACTTGCTATTTCTTTTTTTCTTGTCTTTTGTCATGCAGACTTTATTTAGTTTGCTTTTATTTTGCCATGATTTGGGCGATAGTTATCCTATTTTTAAAATTCTAGGATTTATGAAGTTAATTTTTTTTATTTCAGTAAGATCCACATGTCTTTATTCTTAATCTAATCAGGCAATATGTAACCTAACAAAAATATCAGTGTTCCTCTAAGAAACATATTTCTTTGTATCTGTACCTTAGCAAACCACCTCCATGTGGGATTGTATCAATTTTTTGTTTCTTGTTTCACTTGGGAGCAGAATGGTAAATATCTTGGACTTGGTGCAGAATAAATATGTAATTTATCACACATACTGTTAGTCAGAAGTCCAGCTTTGGTCTTCTTTAGTGTCCATTTTGAATTGCGGTGGAGTCTATTACTAGTTTTATTAGAATTTATTGATGATGTGCTGATCTTCTTTTGTTTCTCAGTCCTTTTCACCTCAGTGACTTACATGGTGAATGATATTCACATACAAGTTATTGTGAGAGCTGATTGTTTAAAAGTATGTGGCACCTCCCCCACCCCTTCCTCCTGCTATCATCACATTCTTCTGGCCATAACCAGTTTTTGTCTAATAGTAAACATTTTATGGAGAAATAAGCTGAATAGCCCCTCAGACTTTTTTTGGCATGAGATTTCTTAAAGCATTTTATAAACATATTAGTGGTGTAAAATCAGCCCGTTAAAGAACTTTTAAAAGCTCTGCCATTTTATAAGGAAAAGTACATAGATATAACCAATTGAATTTTTAAAAACATAAAGTTTATTTAAATTGAAATTTATTTTAACAAGTTCAATTTTTTTTCACATCTTCCTAACATGATAGGTAGCACTGGGAAAGGAACAAGTATGCACTGTTGCAGAATAAACATGAATTAATCATATTTTACTAATTAAAATTATAACAGATTTTATGTATATATATATCAATATGACTATGATTATGAGAAATAGCATTTAACCATCAGTTTGCCTTTGATTTGGTATCATTGCTGTCGTGTGGTTTATAACAGAAATCATCCTTGGATCATGCTCTCTCCTGTGCCTCCTTCATGTGGATGTAGTCTTTGTGTCTGAATTGTCTCCCCTGTCTCGTTCCATATTGAGAACTCATTTATGAGCCAGGCGCGGTGGCTCACACCTGTAATCCTAGCACTTTGGGAGGCTGAGGTAGGTGGATCACCTAAGGTCAGGAGTTCAAGACCAGCCTGGCCATCATGGTGAAACCCCATCTTTAAAAAACAAAACAACAACAACAACAAAAAAGAATTCATTTATGGATAAAATTAAGAAGAAAATGAAAGTAAGTATAAAAATCATGCTGAGCACAGTGCCTCACACCTGTAATCCCAGCACTCTGGGAGACCAAGGCAAGAGGATTAGGATTGTTTGAGTTCAGGGGTTTGAGACTAACCTGGGCAACATAGTGAAACCCAGTTTCTAAAAAAAAAAAAAATCAAAAAATTTGCTGGGCATGGTGGTGCATGCATTTTTAGTCCCAGCTACTCAGGAGACTGAAGTGGGAGGATGGCTTGAACCCAGGAGATTGAGGCTACAATGAACTGTGATTGTGCCACTGCACTCCAGTCTGGGTGACAGAGCAAAATCTTGTCTCAAAATATAAATACATAAATTTTTTTTAAAAATCGTGATTCCCAGACACCAGGTTTTTGAATTTATTTGTGGTGTGTCTCTTAGGGGCACTAGCCACTAGCTGAAGCAGACATAGACTGTGGTCAGAGGAAAGTCTGCGTAGCTCATTGTACCAGCCATATCTCTGCTTCTTAAGAAAGCAGATTGTAATTCAAGGGCATTAGAGTGCCTTATTATATTTGAATGCACTCTAAGTTTTCACAGTTAGTGATATGGTTTAGATCTGTGTCCCCACCCAAACTCATGTCCAGTTGTAATCCCCAGTGTTGGAGGTGGGGCCTGCTGGGAGGTGATTGGATCATGGGGGCGGATTTCTTCTTTGGTGCTGTTCTCATGATAGTAAGTTATTGTGAGAGCTGATTGTTTAAAAGTGTATGGCACCTCCCCTCTTCCTCTTCCTGCTATGGCCACATAAGATGTGACTGCTTTGCCTTTGACATTGTAAATTTCCTGTGGCCTCCCCAGTCATGCTTCTTGTACAACCTGTAGAACCATGGCCAATTAAACCTCTTTAATTTATAAATTACCCAGTCTCACATATTTCTTTATAGCAGTGTGAGAAGTGACTAACATAGTTAATTAATTTCAAATTAGAAAATAGTTTGGACAATCAACAAAACGGGACACTCACCTAGCTTAATAGATAAAACATGAGGCCAGGTGCAGTAGCTTATGACTGCAATCCCAGCACTTTGGGTAGTGGAGGTGGGCAGATCACTTGAGCTCAGGAGACCAGCTTGGGCAACATGAAAATATCCTGTCTCTACCAAAAATACAAAAAATAAGCCAGGCATGGTGGAGAACACCTGTGGTCCCAGCTACTTGGGAGGCTGCAGCGGGAGGATCACCTGCATGGAGAAGTTGAGGCTGCAGTAAGCTGAGATCATGCCACTGCACTCCAGCCTGGGTGACAGTGTGAGACCCTGACTCAAAAAAAAAAAGCATTAGAGATACAATTAAAGTTTCCTTAAAACACATGCCCCCCTCCACTCTTGAGGTATAGCATAGATGGTTAATTAATTAATTAATTAATTTTTTGAAAGAAAAAAGAAAGAAAAAAAAGAATGAAAGAGAGAAAGAAAGAGGAAGAGAAAGAGGGAGAGAGAATGGGATTCTTGTTTTATTGCCCAGGCTAGAATACAGTCTAAAAATGGGTATTAAAAATCTCCTTTATGCCAATAATTGTGCTTAACAATGGAGATAGGAAGGAATAGGGGATGAAAATAACAAACAAGCAGCCAACCAATATTTTATTTAAACCTGTGAAA
>CAUYQU010025932.1:0-120956 GCA_963574635.1 Cheracebus regulus
CCTTTTCTCTCTTTTTCTAAAATCTCTTCCTCTTTCTTTCTCTTTCATTTTTTTCTTTCTTTTGCGGTTTCTTTCTTTCTCCTTTTCTCTCTTTTTCTAAAATCTCTTCCTCTTTCTTTCTCTTTCATTAAAAAAAAAAAAAATTGAATATATTGGCTGGACATGGTGGCTCAAGCCTGTAATCCCAGCACTTTGGGAGGCTGAGGTGGGCAGATCACTTGAGTTCAGGGGTTCAGGACCAGCCTGGCCAACAAGGTGAAACCCCGTCTCTACTAAAAATGCAAAAGTTAGCCAGGCATGATGGCAGGTGCCTGTGATCCCAGCTACTGGAGGCTGAGAGAGGAGAACTGCTTGAACCTGGGAGGCAGAGGTTGCAGTGAGCTGAGATGGTGCCATTGTGCTCCAGCCTGGGTGGTAGAGCAAGACTCACTCTCAACAAACAAACAAACAAACAAACAACAACAACAAAACCCAAAAACTTCCCACAAAGAAAACTTTTCTATTTGTTCTTGTGTCACTTTTGGTAAGTTATATTTTCTAAGGCATTTGTCCATGTCACTTAAATTGTCAAATTTATTGGCATAAGTTATTATATCTTTTAAATTAATTTAAAAATGTCTATAGTATTTATAGTAATATCTCCTCTTTCATTCTTAGACTTTATAATTTGTGTGTCTTATTTCTATATTGTAGATCTGTTTTCTACTAGATCAGTTTGTTTTTATGTTTATTATTTTCTTCTTTCATTTTTCTTTGGGATTATTTTGCTGTTCTTTTTCTAGCCCTTTGGGAATAAATGCTTAGATAATTAATGCTTAATCTATTTACTAATGTAAGTATTTAAAGCTATATATTTCTCTTGCAAACCTGGTTTGTATGTAGCCTACATGTTTTGAAATGCTGTGTTTTATTTATTGTTCAATTGAAAACATATTGTAATTCTCATTGGGATTAGTTCTTTGATCTTTAAATGGTTTAGAACTGTACTGTTTAATTTATAAGCATATTGACATTTCCTACTAATCATTTTTGTTATTTCTAGTTTTGTCCCTCTGTAGTCAGAGAACATATTCTAATTTAATATTTTAAAATTTGTTAACATGTGATTTATGGTAGAGCAGCCAGTCAATTTTTGTATCATTCCACATGTACAATTTGTATTCTGTATTTGTGAGGGAGGTTTTCTACTTACATTTACTAAGTTCAAGTTATGAATAATATATTTAGGATAATTTATGTTCTTACCCCTTTTTTACCTGCCTGTCCTAGCAATACTGAGATAGATGTTTTAAAGCTCATTGATAGTAGATGTGCTTATTTCTCCTCTTAACACTGTTCATTTTTGCTTTATACATATTGAAGCAATGTTACTAGGTAGTTACAGATTGCAAATTGCCCTGTCTTCTTGGTGAACTGACCTTTTCCGTATTGTGAAATGTTCATTTTATTTTCAATAATATTATTGTTTTAAACTCTATCTGATCTAGTACATACCACACAGATCAACCTTACATGTAAAGATACAGAAATATTGAAAGTAAAGTGATGGAAGACGATATATCTGGATTCTTTTTCTTACTAATCATTTTTGATAGTAGATTAATATTCACATGATGTACCTTTTCCCATTCTTTCATTTTTAATCTTTCTGTACCTTTTTTTTTTTGAATTGGGGTCTCGCTGTATTACCCAGGTTAGAGTGGAGTGGTGTGATCATGGCTCACTGCCGCCTCAAACTCCTGGGTTTAAGCAGTCCTCCTACCTGTGCCTCCTGAGTAGCTACAGCTGCAGGTGTGTGCCATTATGTCTAGCTAAATTTTAAAGTTTTTGTGGAGACAAGGTCTCAGTATGTTGCCTAGGCTGTTTTCCAACTCATGGTCTCATGCTATCCTCATGCTTGGCCTCCCAAAGCTCTGAGACTACAGGCATTAGCCACCTCTGTACCTTTTATTAAAAGTCTTCTTTGATAAGCAACATATAGTTTTTGAAAATTCAGCCTGACAGTCTTTTTTTAATTGAAAGAATTTAATCTCTTTGCACTTAATGTAATTACTGACAAAGTACTTACGTCTACCATCTTACTATATGCTGTTTTTCTCATCTAGTCAATGTTATTTTTCTCTCTCATCTTACCTTAAAAAATGAGAGTTTATTTTAGAATAGTTTTAGGTTTCCAGAAAAATTGAACAGATAGTACAGAGTTTCTATGTACCCCCAATTTCTCTGATTATTAACATCTTATATTAGTCATTTATTTGCTAAAATTGAGAAATTGATATGGATACATTATTATTATTTTTTCTTTAAAATGGAGACCGGGTTTTACTATGTTGGTCAGGCTGGTCTCGATCTCCTGACCTCAAGTGATCCACCCACCTTGGCCTCCCAAAGTGCTGGGATTACAGGTGAGAGCCACCGCGCCCGCCTGGTATGGATATATTATTACTAACTAAAGTCCATAGTTTATACAAATGCCCTTAGTTTTTACCTGATCTCATTTTTCTGTTCCAGGATTTCATCCAAGATACTACATTACATTCAATCTTCATATCTCCTTATTCCTCTTGGTTTTCCGTGCTTTTGATAACCTTGACAAGTTTTGAGGCATACTGGTCTGGTATACTGTAGGATGCCCTCTATGGAACTTCTAAAATTCCAATATAATTAGAATAAATTTCACAAGTCTATTGGTTATGTGAAAGTTGTCAGAATCAAAATGGAGTCACTTGTATTAAAATTCCTGACAAAGAGAGCCAAGGAGGGTCTTGAAGGGAAGGTCCTCATGCACAAATGCCTGGTAACAAGAATGATCACAGGAGACTCTGCAGAAACCACAACTTGCACAAAGGTCATTGCAACCATATGCAAAGAAGTACCCCTGTGAGGACATCTGCCCAGCAACCTCCTGCCCAACCTCAGGCTAGCGCCACTCTTCTTACTGATCCTTGTAGCCAAGGATAATTGTGTCAAAACAATTGCATAACCCTCATTTTTCCTCTAAAAGCCTTTTGCTTCCTTTACTTCCCTGAATATCCTTATAGTTTACTATGGCATGCTTATTGCCATGGCAATGCTTATTCCAAAATAAACCTCGTTTTCTTTTAGAGTCTCTTTCTGTTATTTAGGTTAACAGATGTTTTTCTTACAATTAGACTGGGGTTATGGGTTTATCATAGAAGAAAAGTGCCATTTTCATCACACAGAATATCAAGATTTTCATTATGATTTATGACTGTTGATATTGACTTGATCACTTGGTTGGGTTACTGTTTCTTGAGTGTCCCTATCATAAAAATATGCACTTAAATTCCCCCCCTTCTAACTGTACTCCTTGGAAGGAAGTTCCTTATACATAGCCCTTAAGGAGTGGCAAGTTATGCTCCCCCTCCATTAGGGTGAAGTATCAATATAACAATTTTTTCATTAGTGAGAAGGAGCTTTATTTCCTCGTGCAAAGGAGCATTTCGAGTCAAACTAGTCAGTTGCACTCGAGTGAGTCCTGCTTGCACAGGAACTAGGGGTAGAAGAGGTACTTTAAGCTGTACTCAGTTAGGGCTAAGCAGTTAGCAATCTCCTGGTCACATGTGCACAAGAGTTTTTGGCATTTGATCTCTGCTGGTCCAGTCAATGGCATCCGGGGCTGGCCATGGCCTCCCAGGTCACAATAGCTACCGTATTTCATACAGGCAAAGTGGGGTTTGGGAGCCAAATACAAATCACAGTTTCTGCCAGTTCCAGGATCCCATGTCGGTGCACGTGTGACCTTTTGGAAGCCTCATGGGACCCAAGGCCAGGTCCCAGCAGCAGCAGCAGTGACAGCAGCAGCAGTAGTATTAATAACAGGACTGGCAGGCATAGAGGTAGCAGCCCATCCCACGGTGGCAGGTGTGGGATGGTGTAGCTGGGACGTGTAGTCACCAAGCCTGGCTGACCTAGTCACTATATCAATATAATTTATTTGGATTTTTTTTTGTACTGAATACTTGTTTCTTTTCCTGCATTTATTAACTTATTTAATCATATATTTATATCAAATCTGAGCTCATGGATATGCATTTTCAACTCCAGGCTATAATCCAAAATCCTCATTTTTCCTCTAAAAGCCTTTTGCTTCCTTTACTTCCCTGAATATTTTTATAGCTTACTATGGCATGCTTATTTTAAAAGCATGCCAAAACTACTTATTTCATTGCTTAAATTCTTCTTCTTTTTTTTTTTTTTGAGACAGAGTCTTGCTCTGTCGCCCAGGCTGGAGTGCAGTGATGCAATCTCAGCTCACTGCAACCTCCGCCTCCCGGGTTGAAGCAATTCTCCTGCCTCAGCCTCCTGAGTAGCTGGGATTACAGGCGCCTGCCACCATGGCCGACTAATTTTTGTATTTTTAGTAGAGACGGGGTTTCATCGTGTTGGCCAGGATGGTCTTGATCTCCTGACCTCATGATCTGCCCGCCTCAGCCTTCCAAAGTGCTGGGATTACAGGTGTGAGCCACTGGGCCCAGCCTGCATAAATTCTTCCAGCTTTGGCCATTGAGAGATTTTTGGTCCTGAGCCCCTTTAAGATACTCTCATTAATTTGTGTGCGTGTGTGTGTGTGTGTGTGAGAGAGAGAGAGAGAGAGAGAGAGAGAGAGAGAGAGAGAGAGAGAGAAGAAGAGAGACAGAAAGGGAGAGAGAATGCTTTCTTATCTTCTGGCACTATAAGACATTCCAGGCTCATCTTGTGTATTTCCTGCCCCAGTCCTAGTCATTTCTCCAAGGAGCCCTGGTTCCTTCATTTTGGAGAATATTAGGAACCAAGATCTAGGTGCTAGGTGTGTTCATTGCTACTGGAATGTAGTTTTTAATTTTTATTTTTGCAGGCTTCTCACCTGACAGAGCAATTAAATATATGTATGTATACTACCTGATACACACACACACACACACACATTTCTATATGTAACCATCTGTTTCCATATTGTTAATTATTATAGAAGTTCTTACTGATGTCCCTAGTTTGAATCCATTACATGCATCATTTTACTCCTCTCCTTTACCTTATCTATAAATTCCTACTTCAACAGTGAGAAAACTGCCTCCTATCATCTGCTATCCATTTACTGAATTGTTCAGTTCCTGTATACACATATAGCAGTATCAGGCAGCTATCTATTTACGAATTGTTCAGTTCCTGTATACATGTATAGCAGTATCAGGCAATACTAGAATTAATTCATACCTCTATAGGGAAAAACTTTATCAACTAGAGTACTTATGTAGTTCCTTTTACCTTGAGCCTTACAGATGCCATCAACTGCAGAGCAAAGTGTGTTTGGAAGAGTTTTTAATTTTAACAAAGTCCAACTTGCTAATTTTTTTCATGGATTGTGCTGTATCTAAAACATGTGTTGTATCTAAAAACACACCACTAAACCCAAAGTCACCTTTATTTAGTCTTATGATATCTTCTAGAATACAGTTTTGTCTTTTAATGTTTAGGTTTATGATCTGCTTTGAGTCAAATTTTGTGAAAGGTGTAAGGTCTGTGTCCAGTTTTTTTTTTTTTTTGAATATCCCCAATTGTTCCAACACCATTTGTTGAAGACTGTCCTTTCTCCATTGAATTGCCTTTGCTCATTTGTCAAAGTTCTTGCCTTTTATTTTATTTAAGTATTTTTTATTATTGTACTCCCCTCTTCCTTAAGTAATTACATATTATTTTATTACTTTTTAGTGGTTGCCATGGAGATAACGATATGTTACTCGATTTATTAAACATCTATGTAAATTGTTACGTTGGTTATTTCCAAGGCCAGTGGTTCTCAAACTTGAACATGCATCAGAATTGCCTTAAGGGTTTGTTAAAACACAGATTACTGGGTTCTATCATCAGGGTTTCTGATTCAGCAGGCATGGGGTGAGACATGAAAATCTGCATTTCCAACAATTTCCTAAGTGATACTTTAAGGTTTGCAAATGCAAACCTGAAGACTACACTTTGAGAACAGCTGTTTAACACAAACACTGAAAAACACCTTGACTCCTTGTTCTCTTGACTTCTGTGCTATTACTGTTACATCTATATCTCCATAAAGAAATATTCTGATTGTTCTATATTGTAAATATTCATTTATGTTTTCTTCCATATTATTTTTCTCTGTTGGTTTTCATCTCTTCGTGCACCTTTGAGCTTCCATCTGGGACCACTGACCATTTGCTTCTGCCTGAAGAACACCCGTTAGCATTTCCTCTAATGCAGTTCTGTTAGTGACACATTCACCCACACTTTGTAGGTCTGAAGCTATCTTTATTTTGCTGTTATCCTTGAAGGATATTCTTGGTGAATGTGAAACGCTGCATTATTGCTATTTTCTTTTAGCACACTGTCTTCTGACATTTGTGGTTTCTGTTGAGAAGATGGCTGCTTATTTTACTGCTGCTTCTTTGAAGATAGTATCTCTTTTGACTGCTTTAAAAATTTGCTTCCTGTTTTTGGTTTTCAGCTGCTTGAGTCTAATGTGTTAGGTTCTATTTTTCTTTGTAGTTATTCTGATTAGAACATCTTGAATTGTCTTGAAGTCATCCATCAAATTTGTGTTATTGTTTTTTCCCTTTTTGATGGTACTGTTGCCAGAGAATATGGTATTTATGATACTTATCCTTTGAGATGTGTTCAGACTTGCTGTATGGCTCTGTTTAAGTGGTTGATTTGTGAAAACATTGCTTCTGTGTTGAAAAGAATGTGTATTCTCTAGTTGTTAGGGGCACAATTCTAAATATGTTAATTATATTAATAGCAGTCCCTTTTTAATGTATATTGTTTAAATATTGCTTATCTGTATTAATCTGATATCTTCTAAGCTGTCAATAATTACTAGAGATGTGTTAAAATATCCAATAATGATTTAGAGGCAATTTTCTTATATATATCTGGGTTTAAAATGGCTATAATCACATAATTGAAAACTATAATCAATATATAGTACCCTTCTGTATTTCCAAGAGTGCTGTCTGTCTTACATTCTTTTTGAGACAGGATCTCACTGTGTCACCCAGGTTGGAGTGGACTGGAACTATCTCGGTTCGCTGCAATTTCCGCCTCCCAGGACCAAGTGATCCTCCCACCTCAGCCTCCTGAGTAGCTGGGACTACAGGCTTTCGTCACCACACACGGCTAATTTTTGTGTTTTTGTAGAGATGAAGTCTCACCAACATTCTGTTTTATCAGATATTAATGTAGTGGCCTCTGCATTATTTTGATATTTGTCTATTGTTTCTTTTGTCTTTATGTTTTTAACCTTCCCACACTTTAAAAGTATGACTAGGATAATCAGTAGAACTGTGTTTTCTTTTTTAAAAAACTGATTTTTTAAAACTTGTTTAATCCTTTTACATTTGTTGTGATTATTGGTATATTGGGACTTGTTTCTATCGATATAAAATTTCCTTATTTGTTTCACTCTTGTTTCTTCCCTTGCCTTTAAAAAATTAATTTAGTTTTTTTGGTTATATATATATTTTTCTGTTTTTGTTTTTTGAGACGGAGTCTTGCTCTGTCGCTCAGGCTGGAGTGCAGTGGTTCGATCTTGGCTCACTGCAACTTCCGCCTCCGGGGTTCAAGTAATTCTCCTGCCTCAGCCTCCCAAGTAGCTGGGATTATAGGCGCACACCACCATGCCCAGCCATTTTGTATTCTTTTAGTAGAGACAGGGTTTCACCCCATTGGCCAGGCTGGTCTCAAACTCCTGACCTTGTGATCCGCCTGCCTTGGCCTCACAAAGTGCTAGAACACCCAGCCTAAATTTTTTCTTAACCAAATGTTTTCCCTTTATTACTTAAGCGTAACACACTATTTTCTTTCAGTAATATTGAAATTTTATCATATGTGCTAAATTTAAATGAGATTAAAGTGAATCAATAAGTTAAATGATCTGAAAAATAAAGACTCTTATAACACTTTTCAATCAGCTAACTACTTCTGATTCCAATGCCACTGGAAGCAAAAACTTTAGTTCTCTATCTTATTTTTTAAGCACTGTAAATTATATCTCTTCTTCTTCTTCTTCTTCCTCCTCCTCCTCTTTGTCCTTTTTTAATCTTTTTCATACATACGATGTCATCTTAGAATTATCTCCATCTGTATCAATTTTTTCTTTCTGCATTTTAGACTTTTGCAATAATTTTCTTCTTATTGAAGCATATCTTTTAGAAGTTTCTGTGAAGATCTGTTGATGCCAAACTCTAGTTTTTTGTTCATCTAAAAATGCCTTTATTTTCTTATTTATGAAAAGATGGTTTTGCTGAATACATAATTTTAAGCTGACAGTTAATTTCTCTAAATACTTTAAAGTTATACTCCTTTGCATTCTATTGCTACTATTGCGAGGCTAATCGTCATTCCTTTTCTTTCAGGTCACTTTTTTTTTTGAGACAGAGTTTTGCTCTTGCTACCCAGGCTGTAGTGCAATGGTGCAGTCTTGACTCACTGCAACCTCAGGGTTCAAGCAGTTCTCCTGCCTCAGCCTCTTGAGTGAATCAGTAAGTTTGATTCGCCTGTTCATAGATAGCAATTTTAGATTCTATATCCAACAATACAGTCTACAGGCGCCTGCCACCATGTCCGGCATTTTCAGTAGAGACAGCGTTTCACCATGTTGGTCAGGCTGATCTTGAACTCCTGATCTTAGGTGATCCACCTGCCTTGGCCTCCCAGTGTTGGGATTACAGGCATGAGCCACTGCGCCTGGCCTCAGATTACTTTTAATATCTTCTTTTTGTTTTTTGTGGTCTGCAATTTCATTAAAATGTATCTTTATGGATTTCTCTTCATTTATCTTGCTTATTATAGATTGGTTTTCTTTACTTGTGAACATATGTATTTCATCAATTCTTTTTCTTTTTTTTGAGATAGAGTTTCACTCTGTCTCCTAGGCTAGAGTGTAGGGGCCTGATCTCGGCTCACTGCAACCTCCACCTCACAGGTTCAACAGATTCTGAGATTACAGGTGTGCATCACTACGCCCAGCTAATTTATGTTTTTTTTTTTTTTTTTTCCAGTAGAGATGGGGTTTCACCAAGTTGGCCAGGCTGGTCTCAAACTTGTGGCTTCAAGTGATCTGCCCACCTTGGCCTCCCAAAGTGCTGGGGTTATAGGCTGAGCTACCATGCCTGGCCTGCATTTAATCCATTCTGAAAAATTCATTTTCTCCTCAAACATAGCAGCTCTCAATGTTCTCTATTCTCCTCTCAAGGACTCTGATGAGATACATATTAAAGCCTTTTATTCTATGTTCCATATTTTTTAATCTAAATATTTACCTCCTTTTTGTTTTCTCTATACTGGATCTTGGATATTTATTTCAGACATATCATCCAGTTCACTAATTCTTTTTTCATCCACAGTTAATCGGCAACTTAAACTATTTGTTAAACTTTATTTTTCAGCTATTATATTTATTTTCAAAAGTGCTTTTTGTTTTTATTTTTCAAATCTGCATATTTTTGACAGTCTCTTCACAATCACTTTATGAACACATCTTTCATTATTTAAACAGTTCAAAGATAGCAATTTTAGATTCTATATCCAACGATTCCAAAATATAAATTGTGTAGGGGCTTAAATCTATTTGTAGTTACTAATGACTTGCAATAACGGTGACTTTTTTCAATGTGTATTTGCTGATTTTGGTTTTGAGCTCCTATGTGCTTGCTTTTAATCTGTGAGAATCCTGTGGGAATTCATAGGGGATAATTTTCTCCAGAAAACACTTTGCTTTTGCTAGGAAACAGGGGAAACCCTGACCTGGAATACTTTAGTGTCCTTCGAGAATCTTAGCTTAAAGTATTACTTTTAGGTACAGTTCCTGTATTTGCTTCTAGCCCAAGAGTGAGTTCAGCGGCCACAGCTCTGATATTGGCTTTTGTCTTTAGGACAGCCCAATTCCCCCCATTTATTATTGCTCACCATCTTACCTCTTGAAAACTTATTTTTTGGAAGGATACTGAAGATTTCCCTTTGTCCTTACTAATTCAGAAATGAAATAAAGGATGGTTTATCCAGGATCTACTTGTTTTTGAGAGGTGGGATCCTTCAGAATATTTATTCTCTTCTACTGCCAGAAGCAGAAATCTGAGGTCCTTTTTTCAAGTGTTTCTTTAATAAGGTTTAAAATATTTACAACTGGTTCTTCAAATGAATTTAAACAAGGTAATTAAGTAACAAAACCGATCGTACCATGATCAAACAGTGTTCCTCATAGCTCCAGTTTTATGATCTCCCCATTCACTTTATCTTGCATGAGGAATGTAAACTTGCCATGGAAGGCTAGATTTAGAATGTTCAAATGAGCAATTATCTTTTAACACCAACACAAGTCATGCATACAATTTGGCAGATTGAAGATTACATACAGAAGAGACTTGAAGTTCCTTGCAAAACAAATAGAGGACTGAGAACATTACTGAAAGCCAATGAGCTCCATTTCTTTAAAAAGTTAAAAAAAAAAAGGTAGAGAAATCAGTGGCTTGACATTAATGAGACTGACAGTCTTTAGAGTTTTAGAAATTTTTTCTCTTAAACCTTTATACATATCCAGAGTATCCAAAGCTTTTCTGTAAATATAGCAGCATGTAAAATTTGCTTTCAATGTGCAAGGTTGACTCTATGAAAGGTTCATGGCTATTTCTGAATCCTAAAATTAAAGTTAAAAAACCGAGTATGAAGGCTGGACTACCACTGACACATAAACTATAGGCTCATCCTAAGCAATAATCTTGGTGAGATCCTGCACTGGATATTCATACACCAGCTATATTCCCTACACTATGGAATGTACCCTTTGCCGTGTGTGTGTATCAATTTAGAAAGCAACATATGAAGCCAAGCAGAAGCTGTGGGTATCAGAGCAAAAGAAGCTTGCTATCTGAAACTGGATCACAGTCTTGAGGAAGGGTCCTGCTCTGTCGCCCAGGCTGGTGTGCAGTGACCCGATTGTGGTTGACTGCAGCCTCAGCCTCCTGGGCTCAAGTGACCTCTCACCCCAGCCTCCTAAGTTGCTGGGAATACAGGTGCATGCCACCATGCCTGGCTAATCTTTGGTAGAGATGGGTTTTCCCCATGTTGCCCAGGCTGGTCTTAAACTCCTGGGTTCAAGAGATCCACCCACCTTGGCCTCCCGAAGTGCTGGGATTACAGGCATGAGCCACCGCATCCGGCCTGCAGTTGTTTTCTGAGTAATAAACAAGTCTTGGTGTGCAGAAGCTTGATCCCCACTTAGGTTTTGAAGTGACTTTTCAGTCTTCGTATGATGACATTTATGTTCACTTCTCCTCCCTAGGTCTCAGTTTCTTCCCTAGACACTAAAGAGTCAGGACCATGTGTTCTCTCAGGTTTCTCCCCGCACTAAGTCTGAAGCCTGGGGTGTCGGTTGGGATTCCCCACGGCCTCTTTTTATTGGTATACTAAACATTGACACTATAGCGAAAGGGAGGACAAATTTCTCTACCATGGACCTAAACAGACTCGACATAAATAAAGCTTTGTTTCTTAAATACTGTCTTATTTGTAGATTATTTTTTCTTTGATAAAAACATTTTTTTTTTACAAATGACTTACCCATCTTCATGTGTTGTTCCTTCTTAGAGAACACTGAGTTACCTCCTTTGAGCAGTCATGATAATGTTGGTGGCTTCATCAATCCATCTTTAGGATGAGGGCAATAGCTGGGACAATAAAGAAGAAAAATGGAAAGAAATTAATACTATGGTCGTGCGGTGGCTCATGCCTGTAATCCCAGCACTTTGAGAGTCTGAGGCAGGTGGATCACGAGGTCAGGAGTTCAAGACCAGCTTGGCCAACATAGTGAAATCCTGTCTCCACTAAAAGTATAAAAATTAGACAGGTGTGGTGGTGCGTGCCTGGAGTCCCAGCTACTCAGGAGGCTGAGGCAGGAGAATTGCTTGAACCTGAGAGGTGGAGGTTGCAGTGAGCCGAGATCGTGCCATCACACTCCAGCCTGGGCAACAGAGTGAGATTCTGTCTCAAAAATTAAAAAAAAAATACTATGGTGACAGTGTGGGAGCCTCTTATCAACCCTTGCTTGACGCTTGACCTGAATTTTCGGTTATATGAGCCAATATACTCATATATTGTATAAGACAGATTTAGGTTTTAGTTGCAGTTAAAAGCATCCTAATGAAAATATCTCTTTTAAAAGTATAACTTGCACATATGACTCAGATAAAGATTTATCACCTCTGAGGGAAACCAAGTTTAGGTTCCACTACGTTGGAAGGCAGTGGTGCCATCTCGGCTCACTGCAGCCTTGAACTCCCGGGTTCAAGTGATCTTCCTGCCTCAACCTCCCAAGTAGCCAGGACTATGAGCACCCACCACCACGAACAGTTAATTTTTTTGAGAGATGGGCATCTGGCTACGTTGCCCAGGTTGGTCTAAAACTCCTGACCTCAAGTGATTGTCCTGCCTCAGGCTTCCAAAGTGCTGTGATTATAGGTGTGAGTCACCTTGCATGAATATGCTGTTTTGACTTTTGAGATTAAAACTGAAGTAAATGAAACAAATTCATGACAATGAGCCAATGGCCAGCACTGTTATGGATCAATAATACAGGCTTCAACTCTTTTTTTTTTAGAAGATGGGGTTTCACCATATTGGTCAGGCTGGTCTTGAACTCCCAACCTCAGGTGATCCACCTGCCTTGGCCTCCAAAGTGCTTGGATTACAGGCGTGAGCCACCATGCCCGGCCCAGGCTTCAACTCTTTGGAGGGAGAGTCACTCACTCACTTTCCACAACTAACTCTCTGTATCACATCATTCTTTTCTTCTTGAGCCCAAACTCTGCCTCAGTAGCTTTCTGTACTGTAGCAGCCGCTGTCAACTGTTGGGAGCTGGCACGTAAAATAACATCTATCTGTGCTCCTTATCAGGCCATTCTGTCTAGTCCTAAATGTCAGAATAGGTACGAACACAACTTTGGGCTTTGCAAGAAAATGTCATCTTTTATAATCAGTTGGAAAGTTTTGGGGGCAGAGGAGACAAGACGATTCACTCATTATTTTCAACACATATTTAAGTTTCCATGGAAAAAAAAGGAGTGAGATTCAATCCACAAATGTTCGTGGAACAGTAACATAGGACTTCATGGTGGGCCAGAGGTAAGGAACCCGAGTTTATCAGACAGCAGCAAATCAACTGAAGAAAGAAAAATTGCAGTGCCCACCTTCTTCCACAGAGGGGCACTCCAAGCCCACCGCTAAAAACACGCACGTTGCTTTTAGTGGGCAGTTGTGGAAAAACAGCTGCCAATCTTGTCTCCATACCTAGGGGATTATTAAGTGAGGAGAACTTAAAGTACATTTGCAGGGCTCGATGTGAATGGCGCAAAACCATTTTAATATCCATCCCAATGGTGCCAGCAACCCATTCTAAATTAACTCACGTTTAAAAATGTTACAGAAATGTGTTAGAACAGATTTCACTTAGGGCCTGTGGGTCTCCGTTACGCAAAAGAGGGACTACTGTGGAGGCAAGGCAGTTCTTACCTAAAGCTAAAATATGGCCTATCAGAAAACGATAGCCCGCTTCAAACACTCCCGTCGTCACCAGAAGGGGCCATACGGAATTAGAATGACACCTTGAGTAAAGAGAATTGTAGATACACGAGTTATGCCTCAAGACGTTTTCAGTGTCTTCATTCTTGGGTCTGGGCCAAAAGTCTCTCTGTGTCCCAAGGCCCCGTGGCACTTCCAAAGCAGCCGGGGGTGACGGTGGGACCGTCATGACAGCCACTCAAGTGCACCGGGTGGTCCTCATCGCGTGTTTCTTACATTCCAAAATGCAGCCATCACGGGGGCGGCCCTTACCTTCCCCAGGGGACACAAGCCCGAGGGGCGGGAAGGCTGGCGCCAACGCCGCCCGCGCGCTGAGCCCTGGGCTGGGGCCGAGGCGGGCGGCCCGGAGTCCCCCGCGCGGAGGCCCCAGGTCCCCGGGCCCACGGGAGCGGCGCGGAAAGCCCGAGGGAGCCGCAGCCCAGATTCTGCGGGGCGGAGGCGCGGGCTCCGAGGGTCCCTGGGCCGGCGCGCGGGGGCGGCCGCCGCGACATCCGCAAGTTTATTCCGGGCCACCGAGCGCGGGCGGGAACCGGAGACGTTCCGTCTTTCCTGGCCACCGGGGGCTTCGGACGGGCCCGCGCCTCCCGGCGAGCGCTGAGGAGCCGGCCGGTTCCGCCGCGTTTGGGGTTCCGCATGTATTCTTAAAGAGAAGCGGCGGGGATGAGCGCCGAGTCCTCGGAGAGGGGCGTACCCGCGGGCTAAGTCAGAACGCGCCGCCATCACGGAACGGCCGACGGGCTTCTGAACCCCGGCGGGCCCGAGCGCGCGCCCGGCAGGAAGCGGCGTCCCGGCGGGCTCTCCCGGGGGCGCCACCTGCAGACCCGGCGGGCGGCGGCTCCGCGCGGCGGGCTCGGCCTGGGCTCCCGGGCCCGGCTGCGCGCGTCTAAGCCGTTTTACAGGCGGCGTTTATTTCGCAGCGGCAGAGGTGAATGCCAAACGAAACACTGCACGTTTCTTGAAAAATGACTTAAGCAACACGGTGACATGTTATCGCTCCGTTAAGGAGATCGTGTTGCTTCCAGCATTAGGACTTTCTGAACCCCAGTACGCTCCAAAATGTCCCCAGATTGTGAGCATCCAGAAAAAAGCACACTGATGTATATTTCACAACACCATGCACACTGAAAATTATACATGTTGTCAACTGAACAGTAATACTAAAAAACCCAAAAAGGTATATTTATTTGGCAATTAACTTACACGATGGCATCCCTTGTCAGAAGCGTTCATGTTGGTTGTTTGAAAAGGTTTTTCCTTAATTATTAGAATACCTTTACTGTAGAAAATATGACATTTACAGATATCTACACATCAGTATCATATGCTTTTTAAAATCATATTTTGTAGTGGGAATTTTCCAATGACATTACATATGAATTTAGTGTCTATATCTACTTATTTAACTTACAGTGAATTAATAAACATTAAGGTAGTTTCAAGCTTTCCTTATTATAATAGCTCAATTAACACACAATTCTGCACGTCTCTGATTATTCTCTTGCACCATTTTATTTTGAATTTCCTTCCTGCCTTCTCTGTCTCTGTCTCTTTCTGTCTCTGTCTGTCTGTCTGTCTGTCTCTCTCTCTCTCTACAGTCTCGCTCTGTCGCCAGGCTGGGGTGCACTGGTGTAATTTCGGCTCACTGCAAGCTCTGCCTCCCAGCTCCCGCCTCGGCCTCCCGAGTAGCTGGGATTACAGGTGCGCGCCACCACGCCCAGCTAATTTTTGTATTTTTAGTAGAGACGGGGTTTTACCATGTTGGCCAGGATGGTCTCGATCTTTTGACCTTGTGATCTGCCCGCCTCGGCCTCCCAGTTGAATTTCTTTTATTGTAAGTTGGTTTTAATACTATACTGCAGACAATTACAGAGAAGGGTCAGTTTTTGCTCATCACCATGTACCTGGTGTCTTGTATTATGCTGAACACATACCAAATGCCCGATAAATATTGATTGAATGAATAAAAGAATAAAAAAGTTAGTAGAACACTTGAATTTCTTGTTTTGTAAATTGCTTTTTTATATTATTCATTTATTATTATAACAGTTATCTTTTATGTATTTATAACCTGTGTTTTAAGTAATAAGGATTTAGCCCTCGGTTTGTCACATATGTGGCAAACCTCCCTCCCCTCTACAAAGCGTAAGTTTGTGTGTATGTGTGTGTGTTTGGGTACTTTTTGACTTCTAGAAGTTAAAAAAAATAATTTCGTAAGGTTATATTTGGATGACACTCTTTATCACACATGCAAATTAAATGGCTATAGACAATACTCTATAATCTAAGCTTAGAGGCATTTTTACATATTTTGGACAGCACATTTTCTTTCTTCTATTTACCAAGTTTTTCCTTGGACTTGGAATTTTTTTTCAGGACATAACCCATGAAGTAAAAAGGCATTGCAACCTTAGTCTTAGTCTGACAAGCACAGGGTCTTGAGCCTGGTGTCATACCAAAGAAAGATCTGTCAATTCCTTGTTTCCCAAACAACCATTCATTTACCTTTTTTCTTGTTCACTATAATGAAATATGTGAATAGAAAAAAGATCCTGGTTTTTAAAGGGGTTTTCTGTATGTATCTCATTCCAACTGAATGTGGAATTCCCTTTCATATCTCACCTGCTTGTAGTTGAAGTGACAAGTGTTGGGACCATGAGTTGGAAATGGTATAATTATTTGACACAGCGACAACAAAGAACTTTATGAGTATGGATATTCTATTGGCTTTCCAGGGCTGCCGTGACAAAACGCTGCAGACAAGATGGCTTAAACAAGAAGAATGTATTTTCTTACAGTTCTGAGGGCTAGAGGTTTAAGGTCAAGGCATCAGTAGGTTTGGTTGATTCTGAGGCCTCTCTGGTTGGCTTGCAGATGACATTTTTGCTGTGTCCTCAGATGGCCTTGTATGTTTAGTTGAAATGTTTTTTTTTTTTTTTTTTTTTAGACAGAGTCTTGCTCCGGTGTTCCGGTCAGGCACCGGCCATCACACCTGGCTAATTTTTGTATTTTTAGTAGAGACGGGGTTTCTCCATGTTGGTCAGGTTGGTCTTGAACTCCCAACCTCAGGTGATCTGCCCTCCTCGGCCTCCCAAAGTGCTGGGATTACAGGTGTGAGCCACCATGCCCTGCCGAAATTTCTTTTTATGAGGACCCAAGTCACATTGGATGAGGACCCTTTAAACATCTGATTTTAACCTAGTTACCTCTTTAAAGACTTTATTGGCCAGGCGAGGTGGCTCGCACCCGTAATCCTAGCACTTTGGAAGGCCAAGTCGGGTGGATGACGAGGTCAAGAGTTTGAGACCAGCCTGACCAACATGGTGAAACCCCATCTCTACTAAAAATACAAGAATTAGCTGGGCATGGTGGCGGGTGCCTGTAATTCCAGCTACTTGGGAGGCTGGGACAGGAGACTCACTTGAACCCAGGAGGCAGACGTTGCAGTGAGCTGAGATCCTGCCACTGCACTCCAGCCTGGGAGACAGAGCCAGACTCTGTCTCAAAAAAAAAAGACTTTATCCCCATATATCGTGGTATTTAGAGGTATTAAGGGTTGGAACTTCAACATATTAATTTTGGTGGGGATGCAGTTCAGCCCATAACAGATATCTAAAGGAGAGAGAGATTATGCCTTAGATTTATTGTTTTTAAACATAAATATTACCAGAAATAAAAACATGGCATAGAAGTTAAAAACTAAGGCAATGCTTTAGCATTTAAGTCACGAAAGCAAATGGGATTTCATATTTCATGTACGTTTTGTTAGGTTAGGCTTGAGCCTAGCGGTAGGAAAGGGGCTTGCTCGAAGCAGACTTTTTTGCTTACATCGAGACCTCCGGGTTTCCTGTGGCTCTCCTTCATTTCTGTTTTCACTCTAGACACAGGGCAGTCTCTATCTGGTACACTGCTGCTTTTGTGACTGGACCAAAAACAGTCTCAGTGAACCCCAACTTACAGCTTCAACTCAGCATGATACATGTAAGTCATCACAATTAAGTTATTCAATTAAGGAAGTGTTTAGCAGTTGTTCTTGGAGTTGTTTGCCTTTTGAAGATGGTGAAGGGGGCCAGGAACATCAGTAAGAAAAAAAGAGAAGGAGCTTTCTCAGCTCAATCAGGTTCTGATCGCTTTAACACTATCTATCCTTCAAGGCCCATTGAGTTCCTGGAGTTTTCTTGGATAACTCCAGTCAACACTGACATGCTTCTTTGTGCCTACTTTTCATTCATGGATCCATTCCATAAATACTTATTGAAGCCAAGCGTGTGTAGTGGACAAGACAGGCTTGGTTTGTGCTTTCGTGGTGTTGACTTTCTAGTAGGAGGAGGCAGGCAGTTAATAACAACCCATGTAAACCTGACCATTTCAGATGGTGAAAAGGGCTGTGAAGAAAAATGTCTGGTGCAATGCTAGAGTGTGTCCAGCTGGGCTGAGAGGCTGATTGATCCTGGGTAGGGAAGGCCTTGCTCAGTGGGTTACACAGGTGCTGGGATCTTACTGAATAAAGCAACCAGCTGGGTCAGGAGAGCGACTGCAGTGGCAAGGCCCTAAGTTGGGTGAGAGCTTGGCTGACGGAGGACTGGACAGAGGCTGGTGTGTCTACATGCTAGTGAGAGTGGAGATGTGGGGGAAAGGGGGTCTTGGAGGTCAGCAGGGCCCAGGGCAGCTAAGCCTTTGTGGTACCTTGGCAAGGACTATGTCCCCTGGCTCCCACACCAAGTAAAATGGGGAGTCATGAGGTTTTAAACTCCACAGTGACACAGTAGCAAGTTCTGGTTTATGTTTTTCATTTTGTTTTCTTTTGTTTTGAGATGGAGACTTGCTCTATCATCCAGGCTGGAGTACAGTGGCGTGATCTCAGCTCACTGCAACCTCCGACTCCTGGGTTCAAGATTCTCCTGCCTTGGCCTCCCGAGGAGCTGAGACTATAGGCACGCACTGCCACGCCCAGCTAATTTTTGTATTTTTAATAGAGACGGGGTTTCACTATATTGGCCAGGCTGGTCTTGAACTCCTAACCTCGTGATCTGCCCCCCTCAGCCTCCCAGAGTGCTGGGATTACCCACTGCGCCCGGCCTGGTTTATGTTTTTAAGCAATTACTCAGATTGCTGTGTGGCAGATGGACAGAGTGTTCTGAGGAGTAGGGCAGAGAGACCAACTCAGATTGTGGCATTTGGTCACTTTCAAACCAGTGTTTGGAGGGGGACCCCGGTAGCAGATCGCAAACACCTTTAGGACAGAAACATGCTGTTTTCTCTTCCTCTTCTTTATCTTCCTTCTTTCTTTTTTGTTTTATTATTCTTGGAGGCTTTAATGGTACTAGCAACATAATGGGCTCAATCAAAACTTGTGTTGAGTTGGGCAACCCTCTGCCAATTGATGCCATAACTTTTTGTGTGTAGAATTGGCCCTGGGTTTCTGCCACTTGCCTTGAATGTATGGAATCGAATTCTTTTAGTGATTTTAGCTTTCTGGAAAAAGGTAACTGCATAATGAAGAAATGGTGTTTTCTTAACATGCATTTACTACAATGACTATTTTCTCCTTCTTGGAACTAGTAATTTGTTGCTTGCTTATTTATTTATTAATTATAGAGACAGGGTTTCGCCATGTTGGCCAGGCTGGTCTTGAACTCCTGATCCCAGGTGATCCGCCTGCCTTGGCCTCCCAAAGTGCTGGGATTACAGGAGTGAGCCACCACCCCTGGCCAGCATGTCTAACACAGTAATTAAAAGGTTGGAGGCCTTTTGTAGTTATATGGAAACATATAGTCATTTTATCTTGTAAATTTTTCTCCATTCCTCAGTAGGAACGATCAGCCCAGGCCTTCAGCCATTTGCCCAACTTTTTTTTTTCTAAGTTTCTACTTGGTGAGGTCAGAGATCTTAATTTTAAAAAAGTCTTTCTTTAGTTGACATACTACAAATATGCTACATTTTTGCATATTACATTTACGTGGTTATAATTCTGGAGTCTCTTAATTCATTAACTATAGAGGCGCTTGAGAAGGTCTGGAGATGTTCACAGTCATCACTTGTATGTTCTGCGCAGCTGACTGTAGTGAGGGAGGAAACTGCTGCTTTGGAAGTGGAGGCAAGGAGGAGGTCAGAGGCTTGTGGCAGCTGCGAACAGAATTGAAGTGCAGCAGTCAAGTGAAAATTCAGTTAGGAATTGGTAACCCCCGATCTGGTTAGCTGTGAGGTTGTGTCTGTTTTGGATCATAAAAGAGGGCCAGATGTGCTGGCTTGCGCCTGTAATCCCAGCACTCTGGGAGGCTGAGGTGGGCAAATCAAAAGATCAGGAGTTCAAGACCATCCTGGCCAACACGGTGAAACCCCGTCTCTACTAAAAATACAAAAATTAGCCAGGCGTGGTGGCAGGCACCTGTAATCCCAGCTACCTGGGAGGCTGGGGTAGGAGAATTGCTTAAAACTGGAAGGCAGAGGTTGCAGTGAGCCGAGATCGTGTCACTGTACTCCAGAGCCTGGGTGAAAGAGTGAAACTGTCTCAAAACAAACAAACAAACAAACCAAACCAAACCAAAAACAAAGAAAAGAGAACTTTTCATACCTATCCTGCCCCTAGAGCAGCTAAGAGTACAGACCAAAATTGGTGCTCTTTACTCTGTGGCCTTGGACAAATTCTTAAGCTCACTGAGCTTCAGTTTCCAAAGCTGCAATATGAGGATAATCATAGTACTGCTTCATAGTGCCTCTCTGAGGATTAAATGAGATGGTACGGATGGAGTATTCAGCATGCTGTAAGTGCTCAGTAAATATTAACTATTGTTGTTAGTGATGTTTTCTTATTATAGTAATGATACCTTTTCATTATAGCTAATTAAGAAAATGCAGACAGGCAAAAAGAAATAAAATTATGCATAATCCTGTCATTCAGAGATAAATAAAGGTACTCCCAATTGTTTCCTCTGCAAACATTGTTATCTCACAAAATTTGATTTTATTCTCTAATATCTGTTATTAACACTGCACGTTGTTCTATGATGTCCTATAATATCATGACTAGCTGAATAGAATTCACTGTATAGAGGTACCGTATTGTAGTTTATCCTGTCATATCTCTTTTGTTTGACATTTAGGGTTGTTTCCAATTTTTCATTATTGCAGGGAATATTGCAATAAATATCCCTACATACACTTTTTGGCACATTATCTATGATCATTTCCTTGGACTGAATTACAGCAGTGAAGTTGCTGTTGAATAATACCTATGTTTTTTAGGATTTTGGATTCCTGTTCTCCAACTAGCCACTGGAAAGTTGTTAACATTTATGATTGAATCAGCAGAATATGAGAGTACACGTGGCACTCCACCCTCACCAACATCAGGCATGAGGTTTGGAAACAAATTTCATTAATCCATGCAATTTTTTATTTTTTGAGACAGAGTCTTTCTCTGTCGCTCAGGCTGGAGTTCAGTGGTGGCATCTCACCTCACTGAAACCTCTGCCTCCTGGGTTCAAGTAATTCTCCTGCCTCAACCTCCTTTGTAGCTGGGACTGCAGATGCGCCCCACCACGCCCTGCGGATTTTTGTGTTTTTAGTAGAGATGTGGTTTCATCCTGTTGACCAGGCTGGTCTCAAACTCCTGGCCTCAGGTGATCTGCCTACCTCAGGCTCCCAAAGTGCTGGGATTACAGGCATGAGCCACTGCGCCCAGGCTTCATGCAATATTTTTTGAGTGACTGCTATAGACCAGGCACTATTCTGGGCATGTGCATATAGTAGTAAACAAAAAAGACAAACATTTCCCTGCTCTCATGGAGCTAACAGAGTATGCTAGACAATGTTATGGAGGAAAAGAAAACAGGCCAGGAAGGTAGAGCGTCTGGTTTGTGAGGTGGGAGGATGTGCAGTTTCATCTAGGGCATCAGGGAAGGCCTCACTGAGAAGGCGAATGTGTGCAAAGACCTGAAACAGGAGAGTGGGCCCTCCAGGGTTCTCAAGGATCTCTAGGGGGTCACCTTTCCAGGCAGAGGGAAGAGCAACGGCAAAGAGGCTGAAGCAGAGGCATGCTTGGTCCGTTCGTGCCAGGAGCCCAGTACAGCTGGGGCGAGATGCATGGGGAGGGAACCGAAGGCAATGAGGTTAGAGGCGGGCTCAGGTCCGATGGGGTGTATCTGTCTATATACCTCTGTAAGTTAAGCATAAGTGTCATACAGTTATCATTGTAAGGACTCTAACTGCTCTGTATGAGTTGGGGAGTCACTTGAGGGACGGGGCAGAGGAGAGGCATCTTATGTCTAAAAGGCTTTTCTGGCCCGGGCGCGGTGGCCCACGCCGGTAATCCCAGCACTTTGGGAGGCCGAGGCGGGTCGGTCACGAGGTCAAGAGATCAAGAACATCCTAGCCAACATAGTGAAACCCCGTCTCTACTAAAAATACAAGAATTAACTGGGCATGGTGGCGGGCGCCTGTAGTTCCAGCACTTGGGAGGCTGAGGCAGGAGAATCGCTTGAATCTGGGAGGTGGAGGCTGCCATGAGCTGAGATCGCAGCACTGCTCTCCAGCCTGGTGACAAAGCAAGACTCCATCTCAAACATCATAAATAAATGAATAATTAAATAAAAGGCTTATTCTGGCTGCTGTGCTGAGAATAGATTGAAGGGAGATAAGAGTGGAAGTAGTAGGGGGCTGCCTAGAAGGCTATGCAGTGATTTAGAAGACAGGAGATGGTGGCTTAGACCGGGGTGGTAGCGGTACAGTTGATGAAACGTCATGTCATTCAAAAGTAGATGCAGTAAAATGACGGGATTTTCAACGAGAACAAGAAAGGAGGCAAGGGTCTTTGAACTGAGTAGTTGGAAGTATGGCATACCATTGGCTGAGATGAGGAAGACTGCATGAAGGGCAGGTTTGAGGGAAGGCTGAAAGCTCAGTTTGGACATGTACCTTTGAGGTGCTTTTTAGATACCCATGTGGAAGTGTTTCATGGGGAGGGGAGTCCATGGACCTGAAATTCAAGGGAGAGGTTCAAGGAGTAGTGGTTGGGAGGTGGCAGAGTGAGATGTCGGGAGAATTTTCTTTTGTACACTGTGAGCGAGTAAAGTGTATTTGTTTGTCAGTGGGAATTATCCATGGAAGAAAAAACTGGTGTTGCTGGAGAGGGGAAATCCCTGGAGTAAAGTCACCAAGTAGGTAGGAAGGAATGGGATCTAGAAGGCAAGTGCAAGGGTGGTCTGTAGATAGGAATGCAGACAATTCATCCAGAGTAACAGAAAGGAAGGCAGAATGATGAACGTGACACAGTATGTGTCTAGACGGGGTGGCAAAACTTTGTGAATGTTCTCTTAATTTGCTTCTAGTTTCTCAGTGAATGAAGGAAGATTGTCTATTGATAATGAGGGGCCCGGAGAGACCCACCGAGGTGTGTTGAAAGCACTTCATTTGTGGTGTGCGCCTGTAATCCCAACTACTGGGGAGCTTAGGCAGGAGGATCGCTTGAGCCCAGCAAGTGGAGGCCGCAGTGAGCCGAGATCGAGCCATTGCACTCCAGCCTGGGCGACAGACAAAAAGAAAAGCAAAAAGAAAAAGAAAACCAAAAAACAAAAAGAAAGCCTTTCAGTCTTGGGGAAGTGTCGGGGATGGGCTGGGTCGGGCAACACCAACTTGAAAGACCACTGCAGGCCATCTGGGGAGAAACAGCGAAACCCAGACAGAGAGGTGGCGCCAGACATGGAGAGAACGCATAGATTCAGGTATGTTTTGGAGACAGAATATGCAGAACTTCCTGTTGGATTAGCAGTGGACATAAGAGAAAGCAAAGGATCGAGAATAACATTGCTGTGAAAAGCACCTTAAAAGGCAATGAATTACTATTGCTTCAGGTGTATTGAAATGAAGTCCTGGGAGGTTTTACTATTTTAGCTCACACAACTAAAGTTCACTTTAGCTCTTTCCTCATCTTAAAATTTCTTCGAATACTCTTGTAATACTAGATTTTAACATGCTATGGATAGAAAACAGCACGAACGACTTAGAGTTGTTGCCAACACAGGGCTCTGTGGGCAGGCAGTATATTCTCATTTTGCAGATGAATTCAGGCCCAGAAAGGTCAACAGATCTAATTATAAATGTTGGGGAGTTGGGGGAATAAAACAAAAACGGCTTTATTAGTTTAGAATAATGAAAAGTACTTTACATCTTAGACTGTAGAACATTCACTGCATGCTTATTTTGTTTTATAATGCCTAGGACAAAATCTCATGCAAATAGATACTTTAAGAAATGCATTTGGCCCGGCGAAGTGGCTCACGCCTGTAATCCCAGCACTTTGGGAGGCCAAGCCAGGCAGATCACAAAGTCAGGTGATCACGACGTCAGGAGACCGAGACCATCCTGGCCAACATGGTGAAATCCCATGTCTACTAAGATACCAAAAATTAGGCGGGCATGGTGGCGCACGCCTGTAGTCCCAGCTACTCAGGAGGCTGAGGTTCAAGCTGAATCGCTTGAACTGGGGAGGTGGAGGTTACAGTGAGCCGAGATCGCGCCAGTGCACCGCAGATGGGGGACAGATCAAGACTCCGTCTCAACAGAAAAAAAATAAAAATAAAAAAAGAAATGCACTTGACAACGATTTTTCATGATATATTAATTACCATGGATTGCCAAAAATCCCTTCTAAATATGTACAAGGGAACTTACAATATTGGCAGCCTCTTACATAAAGCTTATAAGATTTTGGAAAATGAAGTATTTGTTATGTCATGCATTTCTGCTTTTAGCAGAAAACTAACAAGTAGACAATAACTTTAAAAACAGATTTATTAATGTTTTACACAGGATTTTAATTTTTTTTTTGGTTTACATCTGACTCATAGAGTATTTGAGTTTCATTACTAAGATTAAAAAAATTACTTTGCACTTTCCCTTGTTTCTGTAATATGACAGCTTCCCATAAAAAGCAAACAGTGGCAAAGTACTGGAAATAGTTCATTTTTAAAATTCATTGCCTTAGAACTGTTCCTTAAGTGTTAAAAAAAATTACTGAGCAGTCTCTAGATGTCTGGACTGTTTTAAAGAAAGGTTTACGTTTTCAACTCAAACATCAGCCCTTTGAGGGCAGGGATGATTCTCTACTTCTGAACATGCTTCACACACAGCATCTGGCATAATGCATCCTAGTTCATGAATGTTATTTGAATAAACAATGAGCCATGTTCTTAAACTTTAGTGTCTTTTAATTCAGCGAGGTACATTTTAAAAAGTCACGTTCTCCTCTGTGTACAAACGTGCACGTACAGAACCACATTGTCTTTGGATTCATCTACCTCTGACAATTAACTGTCTAATTAATTAATCATCTGATAATTAAAATGACCTCCTTTTGGCTGATATTGGATCCTGAGAAAGGTTCAAAAGAAACTTGACACATCATGTTGTGTCATGTTCCATTGTGAGACACTCCTGCTATTTATCACGTTATGTCATATCTGACCACATCATGGCAATGTTAAGTTGAACATTAACATGGTGACGTATTAGAAAAATTCCAAAGCATTAGGTTTATATAAAGCCATCCATTCTTCACTCTTTCAAAATGGAATAGTCACAAAACAACACTGGCAAATTTAGCATCTTTTAGCCATCTGTAAATCGAGTACTGCTATTCATCAAGTGAGTCCATGCTACTGGACTTAGCCTTCCTTCAGTTTCTTGCTCAAGGTTTTGGCTAAGTCCATCTGACAACATGTGGGCCTATGTGGCTTAGAAGTCTTGCACGATCTGTACTTTCATCTACTGAATTCCTTACAATAGAAGAAAATTAGAACACAGAACCTTTAATTGGATTTGGGACACACCATTTTTCTGTCTGTCTCTGAAAAAGTGAGTAACCAAGAATTAGAATTTCAATGGAAACTCTGCAAGCAAATCCAAGTTTTCATTGGCATTCTGACTTTGAGGCAGGTTCAGTTACATCAGTTCTATTGCCTTCATGTTTATGGAGACAGTTTTGGTTTCAAGATGGTGTACTGATTTCCAAAATGATTCCAGGTTTCTGTGGCCCTGTGGAATATAATGAATCCATAGAAACATAATACTTTTTAAAACACTGTATGTTAAACATTTTAATATACAGTATATTATGAGCTTAAAATTCTAATTTTCATTTACTGTGATTAGTGTATTACATTATTATGGAGTCATGTGGAGTTTACCAGGGACTTAAGCAGTAAAAGTGACCTATGGCTGACACATTGTACCTTTAATAAGCTACAGATGACATGGGCTTCTTCTCAAGGGGGATATTGACTTTCTGTATATAATTAATAACAAGAAAACTGTATCCTGACTTTAAGGTCTGCAGTAGCATCCTGGAACAAAAAGGGCCATAAATTAACATCAATTATGTATTAAAGTTCCAATTAACCTGGTTGACACTGATATACTTTAACAAGCACATTTAGATAAAAGAAAAAAACTCTCTAATTACTTGGAATAGGACCTTACGACCCATTCAACTCTTTTATCCCAATTCCAACCTAATAAAGAATGAAATGAGAGGGAGAAAATTCCACAAAGGGTGACAATACAACATCAGAAGATCTTACCTGGGATGCTCTTTTACCATCAAAAACTCTCCATGATGGATATTTTATTGTGCTTGGATTCCTAAAAACAAATACAGACATGGAAGAAGAAGGGCCTTTTAAAGTTGGGAATGGTGACATCTTTTGAGATTTTCCGCTAGAACCCATTTGGCACGTTCTAAACACTTAACGTGAATTCTCCTCTCTCACCCCCAATCTGCCTGGCCCTGCTTTGGATGCATTCTCTAGAAAGGGAGCTCAGTGGTCACCATCCCTTCTGCACTGCTCACTCTTCCAGCTCCCCAAATCTTTGGACAGCCTTCCTGTTTTCTGTTTGATTTGGGAAGAGCATTCTGGTCCCCGGTCCCCATCTGTTCTCCAGGTGGCTCTTTGGATGCTGTTCTCCATTTTCTGTCCACCGCCTGGGCATCATGCCCACATAGTTCTCTTGGTGCTTGTGCTCCTCCTGGTGTCGCCCGGTCTGTTAGCTTCATCTACAGTTGCCTGTGCCTCTTCTGAGCTGCACACGGCATGCACTGAAGTATTTCTTCATCTGTAAACACAGAAATAGCAGACGAAGATATTCATAGAATGGTTGAGAGAAAAAAATGCAGCGATTGTGGGTAACAGGGAGGGAGTGGGAGCAAGGCAGATTCTACTCGCTCAGGAGGCAGAGGAGGGAAGGACGTAGAGAAGAGACGAAGAAGTGATTTGTCTTTAGCACATGTTTATCTTTCTGTGGATCATTATCAGATGTGACCGTCATTTGCTTTCCTACAGCAACCTCCCATCAGACACTTGCTCATTTCTTGACATAGTTTCCTGAGTCTGTGCTCTGATTCACCCTTCACAGGAGATGGCGGAGGCTTGTCTCGTTTTTTTCACTTACCCTTTATTCAGCCAGGCTTCCCTGCTCCTTCTGCCACTCCCCACCAAACAGCACAAGGCATAAATACGTTCTTCAAGGCTCTTCCCTGCCTACATCCAAAACGAGATCAACTTTTTATAGACATGAATGAACTCAGCTTTTAGCCAAAGATGAAGTAAAAAATCAAGAAATGCATCTAAATAAAGCAGAATTTCTACTTATACATTTGAATAAATATATCCAAGTTCTCTCAGGGCCACAGATATAGTGAATAGATACTTAGATCTATCTAAGTACTAAGTAAGTATCTAGAACAGATGCTTATGAATAGAGATGAAAGTAGACATACAGAATTTAAATTTGTCAACATATGTGGCCAGTGAAATGGTCCCAAGTATAACTACGACCACGTGTTTTGTTTTTTTTTTTCCCCAAAGGGAAGTGATAGTAAAATCATGAGATGTAGGATGTTAGAGCAGCTTGGGGGCTGGGATCGAAGGTTAACCGGTTTGAGCTAATGCTGACTGGGTAAGGGCAGCCACGTAAAGGCCCCAGGAGCTTCCTTCAAAAGCTGAAGTTTTTCCCTTAGCCCATTTTGGCATATGTGCTCAGGTTCAGGGCTTCCAATTGTTTTCTTGTCCCCAATTTTGTGTTTTTCTGACCTTGATTTGACAAATCAACTCTATCCTACAGACTTTGCTTCACTGGAAGTATTAGTTCGAAGATAAACAGGAGAGTCTTACAAGTCTCCAAACAGAAAGAACACGGCCGGGCGCGGTGGCTCATGCCTGTCATCCCAGCACTTTGGGAGGCCCAGGTGGGCGAATCACCTGAGGTCGGGAGTTCAAGACCAGCCTGACCAACATGGAGAAACCCCATCTCTACCAAAATTACAAAATTAGCCGGGCGTGGTGGTGCATGCCTGTAGTCCCAGCTACTCAGGAGGCTGAGGCAGGAGAATTGTTTCAACCCAGGAGGCGGAGGTTGAGGTGAGCTGAGATCGTGCCACTGCACGTCAGCCTGGAAAACAAGAGCAAAACTCTGTCTTAAAATAACAACAAACAACAACAAAAGCAGAAAGAACAAGTGACTTAAGAAAGTGAAAAGAGGTAGAGTGTCGTTGTTCTTTTCATCTGAAACACAGGAGCCAGAAGACAATGATATATAGCATCTATCGAAAACTGAGATGAAATCATTGTCATCTAATTCATCTGAGAGAAAACAGTGAAACTTTGCCCTGAATGACGGATTCAAGCCACCGTGATCTCTCAGCTGGCAGGTCAGATCACAGTGGTCACATCATATCCCTTCTGTGCTCCAGATCCCTGAGAGGTTCCTGTCTCTCCTCTCCTTTCTCACAGTCTCTGGCCCCTCTCCCCTTGCTCACACCTCACCAGTCACAACAGCTGCTTTGCATCTGGCCTAGAACACACTTCGCCCAACTTCACGTGGTGCCCTCCTTGCCTCAGGTCTTTGTTCAGGTATTATCTTGTCAAGGAGGCCTTCTCTAACCCCTACATTTTAATAAAATAGCAGCCCTTTCCTGGATCACTCTATCTGCCTTATTTGCTTTATTTCCTGTAAGTTATAGCACTTGTCTGCTTATCTGTGTTTGTTTATTGTATCTTCCCCTCCCTGCTAGAATATGAGCACTGTGAGAACAGAGGACTTTTTGTTCACGGCTACTATTGAGAACAGACCCTGAGTAAGCTCTCGTCATTTTCAAAGGAAGGGAAAGGGTCCTATACCCAGCTAAGATATTCTCCTCTTGCGAAGAGTTAAAAAAAATATGTTGATATGCAGGAACTGAGAGAGTAGTTTGCCTGCAAACCCCAATTAGATTTGTTAGATTTGTGGGAAGACCTTGGAATCATCTAGAACGCTTGTTAAAAAGGAATAGATTCTCAGATTCCAACCTACATCAACAGAATCAGAATTTCCATGGGGAAGTCCTGGAATCTGAATATTTCAAACTATTATATTGAATATTTCCAAAAGTCTCTTTCAATTCCTTTCCTAAGGCAAACTTGGAAAACTAAGTCTAATCTTACAACAAATGAGTCTGAATAGACTTTCAGTAGCAATAATTGCAGTATATGTATGTGTCTGAGTACATATAATATATAATGTATAGTCTATCTATCAATAAAGCAAGAGTTTAACAGGAAATTTGCAATATTTAAATCTTATAAGAGGATTCTTGAAGTAAAACAGATTTTTGTTATCTGACCCATTATTTAAATTGCTCAATTTCCTTACAGTTTTAATTACAGTCAGTCCAGTTGTGTTTCAGTTCTAAGCTCCTTTTGTCAACAGACAGATGCAGCTGGAAATGCGTAGACATGATACTGTACTTGTTAAAATGAGCTCATCTGTTCATTTTAGAGTAGGAGGGAGGAGAGGAAAGAAATCAGATACATGAGACTAACTGGTAATACTTATGTAAGACATGCTAGGATTCTGTAGCTGACATTTGGTACAAGAGCAAATTACTCTATTCCCCAATAGTCTCTGAGAGTATCATTGTGTTACAGCATGGTACCGCAACTGATATTTATATTGATTCTACATATTGGAGAAAAAGTTAGGCTCACAATACTCAGTTTAAGAAGACAGGGAATTGCTAAAGTGATTAAAAGTGGTTACTATAAAATACTGTTTGATAATTAAAGCAAACAATTGGAAAATAAAATTATGGCAAAAATTAATTCTTGAATATCAGATGAGTAAGATACTATTGCATAAAATGAGATCCTGGAAAACAATGTGCTTATAATCTTGGTGAAGAGATGAAGCATGTAAAAACATGAAATAATTGAAGAGTGATGAAACAGCGTCTTGTACAAGTGACCTAACCTCTCTGATTCACAGTATCCTCACCAACAAAATGATATAATAATGTAGATCTCCCAGGGAGGTTTGAAGATTAAAGGAGATGATTTACACCCTTGGGAAATGGCATATAATGCCACTAACTGAGGAAGAGCAGAAGTTCAGAAAAAAAAGTGGTGGCTGAAGATCAACATAGTAAGACAGGGAAGCCTTTATAGCGATGGAGCGATTGAAGCTTGCTCTTGGAGAAAAAGGAGATGAGAATTCTAGGTGGAAGGATCGGTATAAGCAAAGGTGTGGCAATAGGAAAGAACATGGTATTTCGGAGGGATGAGAGAAGAAGACCATCTGACTGAAGTGGTGGTCATAAAAGACAAGGCTGACAAAGTAGACATACCTTATTTTCTTTTTCCTTTTTTTGAGTTGGAGTCTTGCTCAGTTGCCCAGGCTGGAGTGCAATTGTACAGTCTTGGCTCCCTGCAACCTCCACCTCCTTCATTGAAGTGATTCTCCTGTTTCAGCCTCCCAAGTACCTGGGATTACAGGCACCACACCCAGCTAATTTTTGTATTTTTAGTAGAGATGAGGTTTCACCATGTTGGCCAGGCTGGTCTCGAACTCCTGACCTCAGGTGATCTGCCCGACTGGGCCTCCCAAAGTGCTGGGATGACAGGCCTGAGCCACTGCGCCTGGCCAGATGTACTTCGCTATTGTAGAAAAGAGAAATAACAAAGGAGAGAAAAGAAGGGCATTTCATGATTCTACTACTCAGAGATAGCCACTTTGGTATGCTTCCTTCTAGTTGTATTTTCTCTATGTAAATACTTACTTTTATAACTAAAACATGACTTGGGATAATACTATTTGTAATTTTTTGTAACTGCTTTTAATATTTAACACTACATTGACAGCATTTTTGCATGCCCTTACTCAGTTATGGGAAGTATCATCTGTGATGGCCACATAATATTACATTTTGTGGTCTTGTTTAAAGTTAAACAGTCTATTACTGTTGGACTTTTTTTTTTTTTTGAGATGGAGTCTCACTCTGTTGCCCAGGCTGGAGTGCAGTAGCAGGATCTCAGCTCACTACAACCTCCACCTCTCCGGTTCAAGTGATTCTCCTGCCTCAGCCTCCTGAGTAGCTGGGACTACAGGTGCGTGCCACCACACCTGGCTAATTTTTTTATTTTTAGTAGAGACAGCGTTTTACCATGTTGGCCAGGCTGGTCTCGATCTCCTGACCTCGTGATCCACCCGCCTTGGCCTCCCAAAGTGCTGGAATTACATGTGTGAGCTACCGCACCGGGCCCTTATTGTTGGACTTTAAGATTGCTCTATATTTTTCTCCTCTAACATATGACACTACCCATGAGAATGATTTAAAAAATAATCTCATTTCTTTCTTCACAGGAGAAATTACTAGAATGATATGACTTGGTCAAAAATACATAAATATTTTAAAGATTATGGGTATATTCTGTTAAATTGTCTTGCAGAAATGTTGTGCCAATTTATAGTTCCACTAGGAGAATATGAGTGTACACTTTTTTTTTTTTGACGTGGAGTCTCACTCTGTCGCCAGGTTGGAGTGCAGCAGCACGATCTCGGCTCACCACAACCTCTGCCTCCCGGGTTCAAGCGATTCTCCTGTCTCAGCCTCCTGAGTAGCTGGGACTACAGGCACGCGCCACCATGCCTGGCTACTTTTTGTATTTTTAGTAGAAACGGAGTTTCACTGTGTTGTTGGCAAGGATGGTCTTGATCTCTTGACCTCGTGATCTGCCTGCCTTGGCCTCCCAAAGTGCTGGGACAGGCATAGTGGCTCATCCTCCTTTTAAATTTTATGCTCATTTTTGTCTTTCAGCTATCTTTTATGCAATTCCTTAGTAGATACATTAGCACATATCATTGTGATTTCTTTTTGTTAGTGAATAGAAGAACTATTTTTTCCTATATAAAGTATCTAGTTAGGAAGACTTTGCCCAACCAAAACCAGCATATGAAAGCCTGGCGTGGTCATTTTGCTTCATGATTTAGAAATAAAACTTGTTTTAGGTAATGATTTTTCTCTGGTGTAATGTGTACTTTTAGTTAGATAACATGGGCTGAACTTCTTTGTCTCTTACCTGTTCTAAATTCTATGAAAGTATTCATTCAGAAGCATTTATTGGATGCCTTCCAGGTGCCAGACATTCTATTAAATGCTGGGTGCGTGGCCCGAAAAAATTAGACTTGGTTCTGGTTCTCATTGAGCTTATAGTTATGAGATAGACAGTTACAAATTAGCATAAAAATTAACATGTAATTATAACTAGTGTTATGAATACTATTATAAATTATGAACACAATGAAAAAAGGTGTTATGAAAGAATAACAGGATGCTATCTGAAGTTCTTAAGGATAGCCAGATCAAGAGTAGGTGACATGGACTGAGTGTGGTGGCTTGCGACTGTAATCCCAGCACTTTGGGAGGCTGAGGTGGGTGAATCACCTGAGGTCAGGAGTTCGAGACCAGCCCAGCCAACATGGTGAAACCCAGTCTCTACCAAAAAAAAAAAAAAAATACAAAAATCAGCCAGGCATGGTGGTACACGCCTGTAATTCTAGCTGCTAGGTACTCTTATGTGGACAAATAACTTCACCTCTGGAGGGTCCTTGGATCTGGAGTGTCCTTCCAGTTCAGACCGTAAAACTCCTTGAGCCTGATGGTTTGATTTTCGCAGGTTCCCAGGAGGTCTGGCCATGTGTCTGAATACCCTGTTTTTGTTTTTCCCACGTTGTATAAATGCAATTAGAACAGGAGATTATTGTTCTTATCTTCACAGTGCTTCTAACCAAGTGTATCAAAGTGAAAAACACTCCTGAATTCTCAAATGCTCATCCAGGCAAACTAGGAGTCCAGTAGATGTGCTCTGTAGGGTCAGGGCCAACCTCTTCACACTGGGGGCTTCAGGGCTGTCTGTGTAGAGCCAGCTTCTCTCTCATCTTCCCAGCTTTCCTATAGCCTCAGGCTCTCAGGCCTCTCAAGCACATCTATCCAGTAACCTGTCAAATCATCTCAGGCTCACTCCTGAGCATTCTCCCAGGCTGCTGTTTCCTGTTTACAATACCTTCACCTCACTCAGTCATCAATTTCCTCTGCAGTCAGGGTCTTCTGGAATGCCCAGTACTGTCATGATATCATGTTGAATATATTTGCAATAGGTCACAAGTTCTTTCAGGCTCAAAGTTGTCTGCACAAATAAGCCCAGGACATTTCTCCCTCCTTCCACCACTTCTCTGTGAAACAGACTTATACTGTGTGTAATGAAAATTAGTGGGAACATAGGTATTAATGTATTTGGTTTATGTGTGTCAGATTGTCCCTATGCCACTTGGTGTAGTTGTGTTGGTGTTGTCTTTGATCCTAAGTGCCTGGAGTGTAGGATGTGTTCTATCTGGTCTGAATGTTGCCCATCTAGGGCCACATGTAGCTGGATGCCTTGTAACAACGGGAAGATGAAAATTCTGCTTTGGGTCTGATTTACATTGTCCTGAAAGGCTGAGGTTCAGCCTCTTGGGTTTATGAACATGTATATTTTGGCTGTAACACTATAGCAGGTTATTAAACTTTTCCCTTCAGTCTATAGAATCTGTACACTGGTTTACATCTTCAATATGTGATTTTGGGTTTGTAGAATGGTATCCTTCCAGTGCAAAACCATGTACAAAGGATAAATTTCTGTTTTGTACAATGACAATATCTTCTAATGCCATTGCCCTCAAGCATATTCAAAATGAGAAAGGAAATGCTTTCCCTTTATATAATAAAGATTTTAGATTACATTTTAACACCATAAAAACTAGGCATTGGGATAGGATCTTTTCTGTCTAAATATATCCTTAGCTTTCAATTATACTTTCTATTTCACCAAAGTGACTTTTAAAATTCCTCCAACTTCACAGTGTTTCCCTTTATTTTGGGCTGGTGGGGTCATCTTGGTCCCATCCCTCAGCCTTCATCAGCAATTATTATCACTTCAAGAGAAACATAGTTGGGACAATCTTAGTGCAAAGAATTCTCTCAGAGAAACTGTTCTGGTACTACAGGGATGTGGAATAAAATTAAAACACATCTCACATTAGGAGCGGCCATTTTTAACCCTGTCACTTCTAAAGGAAATAGAGTTCTGGAATAAAAAGAGTACAGACCTTCCTTTGAGAGGGGAGGAGCTAGCCCTCCTCCAAGAAATGCCAGCAAGATGTAGTAAAAGCACCATAGTTCCTTTGGTTTTAAATATCCCCCTCTGTGAAATGAAGTATTTTGTTGATAGATTTTCTAATGTTCTTTCAAACTCCATTCATTCATCAACAAACATTTATGAGCACCAAGTATCAGACACTTGGAATGAAGTGATGAACTAAGGAGATGGGATTTCTGATCTCCCAGAACGCAGGAGGCTAAATCTTATATTTAATAGTCTCTCAGTGGAAGGACGATTGCCAGTTATATTTAATAAAGATTCTGTTTAATATTAGGGTTTGCATTATTCCCATGTTGCTTCTTTTTTTTTCTACTTGCTGGTCTTTCTCAGCCATCCCCAGAGAAATATAATACCATGGCACTAAGTCAAATGCTTGCCTTATGATGCATTGAGAAAATGCCAAATATATTTTACTGGTCAATATTTGTTTTGATAAGTCATGATTGATATTTCCTACATTGATGGGTATGATTTAGAGAGGGAGAATGGATCATTGTGACCACATTTGAGTCACACTTGGGTACTGCTGTGTCATAATTACATGAATGGATGGATAAACCTTCCTCGAAACAAAACACAGTGGAAAAATCTTCTCATCTTAGCCTTATAAAAAAAACTCCTTGGGAATCAGTCTGTAAATTATTTCAACAGATTAGATACAGATTATTTCTATAGATAGATTAATAGATATCATTTTAGCAGTGAGTTTATATGTTTGAGTGTGAATTGTGTTATTTTTCTACACAAACAGCTAAGCTTAAAACTTAATGAAGTAAGAAAGGCATTCAGGAAGAGGGAGAGCCAAAATCTTGTGTATTTGAACCTGTCTGTTCTGCCAGTGACCCATGGAGTGAAGAGCTGTGTCAGCTGATCATTTAGCTGACCATTGCTGACAGACAAATACCTTGTGCTGAGCTTGGAGGGAGTCACAAAAACATCAGAAGTCAGCAAGGTGACACACAATTCCTGTGGGGTCCTATACTTATTTTTGCTATTGCTTGGAGCCGAAAAATTACACGCAAAAAATGCATCTTATCTGAAAATAACACACACATTTTAAGAGTTTAAATTACTTTGTTTTGAGAGGGTGTTTGTAAAACTACTTGGGCACATATTTTTCCAATGATGATAATTAGCTGATTAATAATATCATAGTCATCAAAAGAGATAGCATGTTTTCAAAATCATGCAACAATAGATGAACTCCTACATGGCTTTAATTGGAATACCTAATAATTATAACCTTGTGGATGCAAGGGAAGAGATGTTTTAAACTGTAAACACAAACAGAGAAAACAAAACAAAAATTTGTCAGCATAAGAATGCCTGCTTATATGGCTACTAAGCCAGAAAGCAGCTGCTTTATTTAATGCATTGTTTCAGGAGACAGGGAAGTATGATTTCCAACATTGTTCGTACCAAAAGTCCACCTGCCCCATGATCTGTAAATTTTGAAAGACTTTTCCCCCCATCAAATTGTATTTATTAAGTAATTCTGAGTTTTTCCATTTTATTATTTTTAGTTTTTGTGATGGAGCCGCACTCTATTGCCCAGGCTGGAGTGCAGTGGTGTGATCTCGGCTCACTGCAACCTCTGTTTCCCGGGTTCAAGCAATTCTCCTGCCTCAGCCTCCCGAGTAGCTGGGACTACAGGCGTGCACCACCACACCTGCTGATTTTTGTATTTATGGTAGAGATGGGGTTTTACCGTGTTGGAGAGGCTGGTCTCTAACTCCTGACCTCAGGTGATCTGCCCACCTGCCTCACCTCCCAACGTGTTGGGATTACAGGCGTGAGCCACTGCAACCAGCCAAGTTTTTCCATTTTAATAAGCAAAGACAATTATGGCTACCAGTTTATTGTGATAAAAGTGCAATAATAGATATTCAACACTGAATTGCTATAATTCTCATCTAAACCAAGGAAACTTGCTGTAGATATCATAGACTCCCTTTTGGTGGAGCAAAGACAATTATGGCTACCAGTTTATTGTGATAAAAGTGCAATAATAGATATTCAACACCGAATTGCTATAGTTCTCATCTAAACCAAGGAAACTTGCTGTAGATATCATAGACTCCCTTTTGGTGACCAAGTATATGATTTCCATTAGATATTTTAAAATCTTGAAAATGGCACATAGAACCTATTGTTACCTTTAGGAAGTTCTAGAGTTTCAAGGATCTCTTATGAGGAAACTCAATGATGCATAAAAATTGTATGTCTGAATTTAGCTATGTTTCATGCATTTAAGAATTGAAGAAGCTTTTTATTACAACTTCTTGTTCCAAATATTTTTCTAAGAATATGAAGAACCAAGCTGTATTTTCTGGGCAGAATTAAACTCTCTCCCATTTTAAGAAAAGGTTGCTGGGGCTCCTTATAAGTTGTCTTTTGGTAATTTTAACAATATGGCTTAACAATGGGACTGTTTCTCGTGTTTGGTAGACCTGAAGGAGCACAGTTTAAAACAGGCTGGGGTACAAAGAACAAAATAAACTGGCCAAAAAATGTGAAGTATCAGCTCCATTGTGAGATGGTCGATCTTGTAAGATGTGAAGGAAGTTAGGAAAGCCTTCTTTCTCCTTATTAGTTATACTGTATCTGAGAATTAATGTTGGTCCTTTGGAAATCTCTCTCTCTCGTGTGTGTGTGTGTGTGTGTGTGTGTGTGTGTGTGTGTGTGTGTATTCCAATGGTTAGCTACTGAATAAATTGCATGGTGAACATGTATTAATAATACCAGTAGAGATCCACTTGGAATTCTTAGGCCCACTCTGGACTGCTTTATGGTCTTAGAGCCTTAGAGCTATTATCTGCATTCTCACTGCCGTCCACCTCAGTATCCCAAGCCCTCCAGTGTCCTGATGTATGGACACTAGGAGGAGGCATTTTTTGTTGTGTTGTTATTGGGTGGTATATTCTGAAGGTTCCAGTGCTAGAGAGCATGCTTCATCTCTCAGCTGTGGCAGTCGCAATTCATCCTGCAATGAATTGCGACTGCCAGAGCCGATAATAAAATATATTAGTTACCTGTCCATTTCCACCTGTACTGCAGGAATAGTGTACAGGTCCCCAGAGGTTGCAAAGTAAATGCCACAGTTGCTCCAAATCCAGCAGTTCTGATAGAAGTTCAGCTCTATTTTGTAAGAATTTCTCGTGTGTGACTTGCTCTTTGGGGAGGAAGGTATCTTCAGGTATATAAAGGCAGGTCTTCTTAGGACTCCTCTTGGCAGTATTCTCAACAGTCAGTGTAGATTATCAAAGACAGGTTTTGAGAGTCCAGACCACAAAGTCATGTCACACATTAGAATTCCAGGTGATCCGTGAAGGCAGATGGTCATCATGATGTTGATAACAGTAGCTAAGATTTTTAGGCTCTCCACATGCCAAGTGCTGTTCATCCTACATAATACCTACTATTATTATTGCCATTTTGCAGATATAGAAACTGGGGCTCAGGCCAGGCACGATGGCTCATGCCTGTAATCCCAGCACTCTGGGAGGCCGAGGTGGGTGGATCACCTGAGGTCAGGAGTTCGAGACCAGCCTGACTAACAAGGTGAAACCCCATCTCTACTACGTTTGTATATAAATATATATGTATACATATATAAATATAAATACATACATTTATATATAAACATATATATGGAAAACAGCAATACTAAACTCACACTCACATTTATGTATGTAAATGTAGCAGCACTGAATGTATTTACTTATTAAGACTATTCCTATAACCCACAATTAATCTATTCATTCTTTTCTTCATTCAGAAAATATTTACTGATTGCTCCAGGCATTGATTCTGCTGAGAATGCAATGGGGAATAATGTAAACAGGCTCCCTTCCTTTGTGAAACTTACAGTCTGCTAGGAGAGAAGCTACTAATCATCAAAAAATCATCAAAATAGGCCAGGCGCAGTGACTTACGCCTGCAATCCCAGCACTTTGGGAGGCCGAGGCAGGCAGATCACCTGAGGTTGGAATCCACTTGACCCAGAAGGTGGAGGTTGCAGGGAGCCAATATTATACCAATGCACTCCAGCCTGGGCAACAGAGCAAGACTCTGTCTCAAAAAAAAAAAATAGGTGTGTAACCCACCTTCTGGGTTCAAGTGGATTCTCCTGCCTCAGACTCCTCAGTAGCTGAGACTACAGCACACACCACCATGCCTGGCTAAGTTTTGTATTTTTAGTAGAGACAGGGTTTCACCCTGTTGGCCAGGCTGGTCTTGAACTCCCAACCTCAGGTGATCTGCCTGCCTCAGCTCCCAAAGTGCTGGGATTGCAGGCGTAAGTCACTGTGCCTGGCCTATTTTGATGATTTTTTGATGATTAGTAGCTTCTCTCCTAGCAGACTGTAAGTTTCACAAAGGAAGGGATCCTGTTTACATTATTCCCCATTGCATTCTCAGCAGAATCAATGCCTGGAGCATAGTAGTTATCAGTAAATATTTTCTGAATGAAGAAAAGAATGAATAGATTAATTGTGGGTTATAGGAATAGTCTTAATAAGTAAATACATTCAGTGCTGCTACACTTTCCTATGGGATTTCTCAGAAGACAGTTTGGGGTCACAAATTCTCTATGTAGATAATTATATATTTTGTCGAGTTAGAAATGATAAATGGGAGGAAAAAATCAGGGCAGAAAGGAATGTTTGTCAGGATGAAGGGTAGATACTTTATATCAGATTACTTTGGGATAGTCTCATGAATTGTCAAGTAATGGGTTATTTTGGACAGCTTGTGGAAATCAGCTCATTTGTCTTTTAAACTCATTTCCTTATGAATTAATTTCCCCTACAATTATTAAAATGTAAATTCATCTTTCTGATAGCGCATTGACCCTTCTTCCACTAATCGTTTTTACATTGACAGGTAGGCAGCATTTGACTATGCTCAGGCTTTGTAACAAAAGCAAAATGGAAGAGTTCTAGCAATCTCTATCCACTGACACAAATATCTCCATTGGTCATTTCTGTCTGAAACCCAAGATTCTTATTCATTTTAGTTCAATGCTATTGGTAAGGATTAGATGACATTTACTTATACAAATGCAAGCTAGAATTTCAGGAAAATCTAATCTAACATCCTCCAGCATTTATCTTTTGAAGTGACCCAAATTGGAGAGTAGCATGCATACCTCAGCACTCTGACACTCAGTGGGGGTTTTAGCTAGCAGTTAGGACCCTTCACTCAAAGGCATTGTATCTAGCAAAGGAAAAGGGTGAGCAGTGCTCCTACATATCAACAAACAATGACATCCTGAAGCCTAATGACTACAACCAAGGTAGCTTCAGCTCACCTGTAGTCAAGTGCAGCCTTAGGTAACGAAGACGGAAAACAGCAATACTAAAGAAAACATAACCGTTAAAGGGGCTTTTACTAAGCTGCAAAAGGTGTCCAGCTCCTCTTCCTTCTCCCTGTTAGTAAACTCTTCATGGTTGAAGGCATGGAGGCCTAATGACAGGAGATGGGCGTGTCACAGACAGAAGTGGCCCTTGGACCCTGGAGGTCACAGTGTGACAGTGTGTGTGAAGGAATGCGAATCCTTCTTGTGTCTTTGTTCCAGTGGATATGGTCCGCTGGCAAATCCTGTTGCACTAAGATTGGAGGGTGCAGATAACCTAAACATCATCCAGACATGTGGACATTGTTTTTATGACGTGGCATTCCAAATCCAAAGTGCACCGGCCCCCTCAAAAAACAAACAAGACTTTGGCTTCTTCCTGTACGAAGAATTCTATCTCTGAAAGCGTCTCTCATTTTCTCTTTCTCTCAGTCTGCAACTACCAGTCTCTCTGGGGCTTCCAGTGTCTCCTTCTGTTTCTATGTCTTTCTCCTTATTTCTCCATCAACCAAAGACTTGTACCTTTAGATGTGTTACGTGTCTATCTCTCAGACTTGTGTGTACATTAGTGATAGACAGAAGTGGCTTCTTATATACATATAATATATATAGTCAACTATATATAATATATACTATATATATTATTATATATATGTTATATGTAGTTGACTATATAGTATATATACTATATATGATGATGTATATTATATACAATATATAGCTGACTATATATATTATATATATGATATTATATACTATAGTTGATTGTACATATTATATATATTATATACTATATATAGTCAATTATATATATTATATGTAACAGGCCACTTCTGTCTATAACTAATATACACACAATATATATAATACATATTAGTATTATATTAGCATAGTATAATACTATACTATATATTATATACTATATATTATATAGTATAATACTATACTATATATTATATATACTATATTATATATAGTATAATACTAATATAGTATTATATTAGTATTAGTATAATACATATAGTCGACTATATATAATATTGACTATATATAATATACATAGTTGACTTATATTTATATAATATGTAGGATGTGTGGTACAAATAATATATATATACAAGTTAATATATATACAAATTATATATATATATATATCTCCTGAATACTTACATCTCTCAAGTAGAAAGGAAACTCAATTCAAGCTGTCATTGAATGAGCACACATACATCTTGCTATCTACCTTCTAAGGCCAAAGACAATGTTACTTTTGCCGGAAATAGCGTGAAGATGAATTTGCATTTATGATTACTCATCTAAATAAACTCAGTATCCTTAACTGGGCCACGGTCATCCTATCAACAACTTTGGTTGTCTGTATCAACTTTTTGGATTAATCTGGGCCTCACCTTGGGTAACTTTCCCGGGTACTGCCTGTTATTTGTTGTTAACGTTGCGCTGTGCATTCTGTCCTGTTCTCTCCTGCTCACCTGGACCTGGCTCTTTGTACCTCCCTGGCTCCCAGATTCGTCCTCCCCTGGGGTAGTGACTTCAATGCCGTGAAGCCACAGGAAGGTGAGGTCAGACAGGTATCCCTGGAATCCGGGTGTTTCCAGGGGGCTCCTTCTGGTGTCTGATCTGGGCCCTTTTTCCCTTTGGCCCCACTCAGTCCTACAGCTGCAGAATATTTTGAGGGCGCATAGAGCCCTTCTTGGGTGGCTTCAGGAGGTGAACCTGGGCCTCAGTGCCTGGGTTCTCAGGAGCAGGTGCTTCAGCTCTAGGCCTCAGAACCTTTCAGAAGTTCTGTCACGTGATGCTGGCAGTGAGCCCCCGTCTCATCCTCATGCCACAGTGGAAGGAGTTCGTATTCTAGTACATAGCCCAGGGCACCTGCTCCTGCTGGCATTCCTGCTGCCCCAAGCCTGTAATAGATACATTTAGGGCAATTCACCTACAGTTCAAAGATATCGCTGTGCTTCAGGCTGCAGATGCAATCATACCAGAACATATGGAACTCCGGGTCTCAGGGGTAATGTGGTTTGCCTTAGATTTGGTGGAAAAAGCAGAGAGTTAAATAGAATCTTTCAGAATGGCGAATCTTCATTAGAGGACTGCCGGAAACTTCTGACATTATTAAGGCACAAATCTGGGGCTGTGCTTTGTGTCAGTCGGCCTCAGCATGACGATGGTTTTGCCTAGAGGTGGGAAAGTGGCAGGCTATACCGCATAGTTTCAAAACGGAACGATGAAGTTTTAGGATTTAGTTTTAGGAAGGACTGTGGGGCACAATTTTGCATGGGCTGGAATGAATCTCTCCCTTCTTCTCTAAATCTCTTCTCCAAACAGCCTCTCTCACACTGAGTGGTACTGTGAAGTGGAGGATACTTCCACCAAGACTGTGTGAGGAACTTAAACTTACCACCAATCCAATCTGATTAGCTCTTCAGTCCATGGTAAAGGGCAGGAGGGAAACGGAGTGGATAGAGCAGGGGTACTGCATGCAGTGTTGGTCAGGCTGGAGTGCAGTGCATGGTCTTGGCTCACTGTAGCCTCGACCTTATGTGCTGAGCAATCCTCCCACCTCAGCCTCCCAAGCAGCTGAGACTGTAGGCATGTGCCACCAAACCTTGCTAATGTTTTTACTTTTTTTTGGGAGACAGGAATCTCACCATGTGGCCCAGTTTGGTTTTAAACTCCTGGGTTCATGCAGTCCCCCCGCATTGGCCTTCCCAAGTGCTGGGATTACAGGCATCTCACTGCACCCGGACAGAATTACAAAATGCTCCACCAGTTTGCATGTCGTACTTGTGCAGGGACCATGCTAATTTCTGTATCATTCTAACTTTAGTATACATGCTGCCGAGATGAGCACCAGTGTGATTTGTTTTGCTGGTTTGAACTCAGATGTCCCAACTTTCAGACCTAGAATTCTCTATCTCACCTCCCTGCCTCTTTCCAAGGATACAACTGCTCTCCATCCTCAAAGAGACCCATCTTCTAAAAGAACACAAGAAGTCATTTAACTTATGATGGTGCAATATTTGAGAAGACCTTTGACAAGCAGGTGGAATGTAGCCATACAGAAATGGGAAATGGAAAGGATGTTGCAGGCAGAAGGGATGGTGAAGACAGGCACAGGTGGGACTCTGGAGGGCACGTCTGCGGGACGTGTGTGAGCAGTACAGGAACCCAGGGGATGTAGCTGTGCTGTTTCTCCAGGGTGGAATGTATTTGTATAGTCTGTGGACTACAACAAAATCCGGGAGTGAAAATTCCCACACAGTAATAGTGACTGCGCAGTGCAGGTGGGTTGCAGCTACGGCCTTCGACTGCACCTGTGAATTAGCCCCCTGAGCCTCACATTACCTCTCGTGTTATTGTCCCTGCTCTGCTCCGGGCCCAAACTCATCACCTCCCTGTGCTGCTGGCATCATTTGCCTGTAAGCTATGTTTCTGTATGCTTTGCCCAGGCCACCTACTCCAGAACGGCTGTGTGCCACCGTCCCTAGACCTCGGCCAGTGCAGGCACCTTGCTCTCTGTGGCATTCTCTCCACTCCGTGTGACAATCCTTCCCTTCCTCCCCTCGCCTCATTAGTCACACACTCCTGTTCCGGTCCACGGCTCCCCTGGCTGAGTCTCTTTGCAGAGGCTCCAGACACAGTCATTTGGGGTGCGGTCGTGCAGCTCTCTGCATGTTCCCTGTGGGCTGCCATTCTCCCAGGGCCTGCACTCATCATTCAAGCGGCTGAATCTGGTGATTCAGTGGTCACTATGTGCCAGGCCACTAGTCTACATGCTGGAGCACAGCAAAGACAGGAGAACCAAGATCCCACCCTCCGAGAACTCACACGGCAATGGAGGAGGCAGCCCATCCACAAGCCGACAAACATGAATGACGTAATTTCAGAGGGTGCAAAGTGCTGTGAAGTGCATGGATGAAGTTAGGAGAGCTGGTAGTCAAAGCAAATGCCGATGAAAGAAAGGATGCCAGCATCACACATCTGAATGTCACCTGGAGAGGCTTCAGGTGAAAAAACCATTTTATATTGCAATGGATAATAAATTAGGCCAGCTTTGTGGTATTCGAGGTAGAAGTGTTGCAAATGTTTATTCTACTTTTATATAAGTACACCTCTTAGGAAAATTTGATGTCTGTTCCTAGCAATTTAGACACAGAAATGTATATTATAAAGTTATTGTTCTGGAATAATTTTAAAAGCTAATTTACTGTTGGAATTCCAAATTTACAATATTGCCGAGTCAAACTGAGTGCCTGCAGACGTAGTTCGTTACCCATGTTCCTTTTTGTGTTAATGATCATATTAATTACCTGCAGGCGTCTTTATTTTTCCCCCATTAAGGAATAGGGTTTGCACCTGACTTAATTCCAATGAAAATTTTTACCATTTTTTGGCCGGGTGGCAGTGGCTCAGGTCTGTGATGCCAGCACTTTGGGAGGCCGAGGCAGGTGGATCACTTGAGGTCAGGAGTTTGAGACCAGCCTGACCAACATGGTGAAACCCCGTCTCAACTAAACATACAAAAATTAGCTGGGTGTGGTGGTGCATGCCTGTAATCCCAGCTACTTGGGAGGCTGAGGCAGGAGACTCACTTGAACCTGGGAAGTGGAGGTTGCGGTGAGCTGAGATCGCACCATTCATTACATTTCAGCCTGGGCAACAAGAGTAAGACTCCATCTCAAAAAAAAAATTATCTTTTTTTTCTATGCAAATTCTCCCTGCAACTGGAAATATTCAAGTAAATTTTGCCTCCATTTGAGATTATGCTGCTAATATTTAGGTTTGGGGAGCATAGATTTTGCAACTATTGTTTCATTTTACTGCATGAAGAGAGAAAACATATTTTCAAGATGATTTGTGTGTAAACTAAAAAAATTTAATGATGATAATAATGGGAAATATGAATGTAGGGTTTTTAGTTAGATACTTCCAAACAAAAAATACAGTTCAAAAGTTGGTCCCTGTGATATACACATTCCCTTAATAACTGATAGTTATCTATAAAAATATGCATTTCTCCTACAAAATGAATTTTCTTAAGATGGGTTGTAGACAATGGAATTATCAACGATACAGGAATATACTTAAAAATTGAGGTAAAATTTATGCACAGCTACATGCACTGGTTTTAAGTGAATTACTGAATTTGGATAAATGTATTTACCTAGGTAACCACCACCCCAGTCAAGGTATTGAACCTTTCTATCATTTCAGAAAGTTCTCTCAGCTAGGGGACGTAATTTGAAGTATGTAGACTTCTGATTCAAAAAATAATTACAGTCAGGAATCTGGCTTATTCATGCCAATAAGTTAAAAAGATAGGTTTCATTAATACACTTTACCAGCATCTTAGTCAAACAAGTCATTTTCTCTGACATCTGCCAGCAGTTAAATATTGTCCATTGCCCATGGGCTTATCAGCAGTGCCAAAATCATTTGGGAAATTAAACTTTATTCCTGAGGTAGCAACAGCTTGCTGATTAATTTAACAACGAGCTAATTATAGATAGCTTCTTATAATTAGTCCAAGGCAGGAGGTTTTGTTTCATTTACATCAAATATGTCCATCATCAGGTATCTTTTGGGCCCAGAAGGCAATCTCAGTTTTCTAGTTGAAATGGACCAAAGCCACCTAAAGGGACATGGTTTGCAGCAAGAACTGCTCCAATTTTATTTTCATTCATTCATTCATTCGTTCAACAAATTAAACACTTACCATGTGCCAGGAACTGCTAAGTACTGAGATTATAGCAGTGATCAAAACAGACAAAATCTTGGGGGTATAGCTCAGGGGTAGAGCATTTGACTGCAAAACAGACAAAATTCCTTTTCTCATGGAGAAAAGCAACCACACACACACACACACACACACAAAACAAAAAAAACCCCAAAACCAACAAAACAAAACAAAACAAAAAACCAAAAAAGCAAACTCAAATGAGTCTATAATGTAATGTCATGTAATTTGAAGTGTGAAGAAAAATAAAGCAAAGTAAAGGGCTGGGCAGTGATGGGGATGAGGGTCAGAGTGTTATCAAAGTGTAGTCACGGAAAACCTTTTGAATATAGTCACGCAAGGGTTTGTTTCCAAGTGACCCATTGAGCTGCATATGCATTTATATTTATTTCAAATAAAATATATTTGTCATTCATACTATCCATTCATACCACACTATTTTCTGTGTCAGTAGTCTAATAGAAATATACTTGGGTTTTTTTTTTTTTTAAACAAAGAAGAAATATTTCAGTAGAGGTTTGAGAAAAATGGGACCGTGTAGGTTTCTGGGAATAGCAAATGCAAAGGGCCTGGGGTGAGAATGCACTTGAAGCTTTTCAAGCATAGCAAGGGGAGGAACAGGCAGGGATTCTGGAGAGGGAAGAGGGCATGGCCAGGTCGTCAGGTCACCTGGGACATCCTCGACCTTGGTAAGAACTTTGGAAATGAGATTGTCAGAGGTGTATGGAGTCTTTCGGGATCTTTTTTTTTTTTTCACTAAATATGAATAAATGTTACTCTGGAATGTACCAAAATGATAAAACTAAAGGTTTTTGTTGTTTATGAAAATGAAGTGTCAAAAACTAAAGTTGATTACAGAAATATAAAGAAAATTACATTTCTGTGTGAATTTTAAAAATAAACCTTTTTATTTTTGAACAATTCAGATTTACAGAAAAGTTTCAAAGATAGTCCAGAAAGCTGCTGTATATCCCTTATATGGTTTCCCCTATTGTCAACATCAGACATCACCTTTGTTAAAACTAGAATATTGACATTGGCTTATCACTATTATTAAATGCCAGGTTTTATTTGGATTTTGCTGGTTTTTCCATCAGTGCCCTCTTTCTGTTCCAGGATTCAATATATGGCACCACATTGCACTTCGTGACCATGTCTCCTGGTCTTCCCCTGTCTGTGGCAGTCTTCTTGCTTTTCATGACCTTGACTGTCTTGAGGAATAGCAGTCAGGTATCCCATAGAATGCTCCCAATTTGGGTTTGTCTTTTGTTTTTCTCAGGATCAAACTAGGGTGATGAATCTTCAGAAAGAATACAGAAGTGAGTGCCCTTCTGATCACATCGTATCAATGGGCACCTACATCCATAGTGATACTAACCTTTATCACTTGGTTGAGGTCGGTTTGCCAGATTTCTCCACTATGAAGTTACTATGTTCAGCTTTTCCTACTCTATTCTTTGGAATCAAGCTCACCCTTAAGGGAAGGGTGGTGAGACTTAAGTTACTTTGGAGAGTTTTCAGGAGAAGAATAACATAATCCTGTTTATTCTTTTAAAAAGGAAGGGTCACTCTATGTTGAGAGCAGACTATAGGGATAAGCGCAGAAGCAGGGAGACTGGGCAGTGTCCAGGTGAGACGTGGTGGCTTGGATTGGGGTGGTAGTCATGGAAGTGATGAGAAGTGGTTGAGGTTTATGTATGCTTGGGAGATAGAGCCTACGGGTTTTATATTGCTGTTCTGCCTTCACTGCCAGGAGGGCAATTGCCATTAGTAATGATGGACATTTGTTTGTTTTACTAATTATAGTGTCACTTCCTGGAAGGATAGTGTTCTACTGTTGGGTGTTATAAAGATTGTTGATTGATTTGTTTGCATTTTCAAAGTAAGCCTAACTCACTACTGAAACCAAGCTACAAATGTCTCAGATTTTAGAGATAAGTATTAGCATAAAAATTTAGATAATCTAGCTTAGGAAAGCTAATTCCTTCAGAACCTCCTATGGATGAGATCCCTTTTTAGATGTTTTATATTTGTTGTGAGTGTATTTATAATTTTTGGAAGTATATTCATATTTCCTGTGAATTTCAAAGCCCACAAAAAAGCAAGAATGTAGCACTCCCTATTTTTCTATGAGCGAACTTAAATGTTATCATAAACTATTTTTTTATGATATAAAAAACTTAGTTCAGTTATATCTATGTCAACTCAGTCCCTCTGGTGATCACATTAGGGATTTCATATTTACACCGACATAATGTGGGCTTTCCCTCTTCTTCTTTTTCTCCTTCCTGATACTGATCCTAAAAATGGCAGAGATTTGTGAATAAGCCACTCTGGATTTGGAGGAGAGCACGGCATGCCCTTCTCAATTCTGACTGGTTGAGATTTCCTTCCACTTCCCACAAGATGTAGCCGGTTGTTTCAGTATTTGGGTATGTCCTCTACAGCAGACATCTCCCAAGAAATAACTGCATTCTTCTTAGCTCTCCCAAGGGATGATGTATCCTTCCTGCAATGTCTCGTAATTCTGCCTCAACACTCTACAAGTCTACCAGCAGACCCTCTCAGAGCAAGTGAGATTCAAGTCCTCTTTCTTCAGGGAGGCTGAAACCCACACAGATGTTCTATCATCTCCTTCCTCCAGCACCAGCTTTTCTTAATGGGAGTTGGCCCTAAAGGGCAGGAGCTTCGCTTTCAAACCAGCATCTAACGTGTTCTTTCCACGCTCTCAGCTTGTAAAAGGTTCTTGTTTCTAAAGGGCTTGGAGGCCGAGGTGGGAGACCTTCTGCAGAAAGAAGGGATCACTCGGTTTTTCCAAATCTATGGTTCATTAAAAATTGGGCCTCTGGAAACAAGAGAAAATGAAGAATTATTTTGATTTTTGTCTTTTGTTTTTCTCAGGATCAAACTAGGGTGATGAGTCTTCAGAAAGAATACAGAAGTGAGTGCTCTTCTGATCGCATCATATCAATGGGCACCTACATCCATAGTGATATTAACCTTTATCACTTGGTTGAGGTAGGTTTGCCAGATTTCTCCACCATGAAGTTACTATGTTCAGCTTTTCCTACTCTATTCTTTGGAATCAAGCTCACCCTTAAGGGAAGGGTGGTGAGACTTAAGCTATAAGGCAGTGGAAATGGAGGGCTATAGTAGAGGATGGTGCACAGGAGCTTTTAAGGAGTTAGGTAGAAGAGTGCAGGAGTGGAAAACAGACTAGCAGAGTAATGCATGAGCTAGCACTCATAACACCAAAAATTGCATGACTATTTCACGTGCCTTTATATTAGTTCTGTTTTTCCTTCTTATCGTCATTTGGTAAATGATAAAGTTAGTTAAGAGAAGTTAAAAAAGATCATCCGAGCTTGGCCAGGCACGGTGGCTCACACCTATAATCCCAGCACTTAGGCTGAGGCAGGTGGATCATGAGGTCAGGAGTTTGAGACCAGCCTGATCAACATGGTGAAATCCCTAAATACAAACAGTAGCTGGGCATGGTACTGCCTGTCTGTAATCGCAGTTACTCAGGAGGCTGAGGCAGGAGGATCACTTGAACCCAGAAAGCGGAGGTTGCAGTGAGCCGAGATTCCTACACTGCACTCCAGACTGGGTGAAACAGCGAGACTCTATCTCAAAAAAAGACAAATTATCCAAGCTGGTATAAATAATATGCATTGGCGGAGCCAGGAGTGAAAACCAGAGCTTTTCTAACATCAGAGCCTCTGTCTGTCCACTGCAGCTCATAATCCAGCTCATCACTAACATTTTTCTCGCATGTGAATGACCCGAGTCTTCCAGGGGAAGAATGGCCAGCCTGGGCTGTGGTGGAGCTCGTTGGAGGCACCTCCGCAGTCAGCAGTCTAGGAGGTCTCCAGTCCCTTCCCTCCTCAGAGTCTGATTCTCAGGATAATCCTGTCTTTCTGGCTTCATGGGGTTGTTGTGAAAACCATAACCCAGAGACGACACGAGGAAGTGTTTCGCAAGTGACAGGGTGTTATACATATACAGAGAGAACATGATTCCCCTGTTGCCATGGAGGGAGGCACACCTATGGATGAATGCCTGCAATATTTAGCTAAGGACTTGCCCAGCAGTTTTGTCTTATGCAGCAGAGCAGTGAGTGTGCAGCGAGTGAGGCCTCCTGTTACCCGGCCACATTCCCCATGCTGGTTTTTTGCCTCACACGGATGCAAAGTGCAGGCCATACGGTAGGCATGTAATACTTGCCAGGAGGTTGTGTGGGGTAACCCTTAGGAGGGAGGCTGCTGGAGCCAAACTGCCCGCCTTGCCACCTGCCTCCTTTGTGCCTTTGGGTACATTAGCCTCTCTGGGTCTCAGTTTTCTAATCAATAAAATGGGAAAAAGAATAGGCTCTATCTTATAAGATTAGGTCACAGATGAAATGAATCAGTTCACACGCAGCTCTTAGCACCACACCTGGAATCACACTGAACGCTATGAAGTGCTGGCTAGTGCACCTGCGAGCGGATTTTGACCAGCCTCGCTAGAACTTGCAGGAGCCACATGTTGGTGGCGATGGTGAGCTCCACAGTAGACAGCCACAGTGCAGAAGCTGCAGGTCAGTGTCTTTCCCTGCAAAGAACGCTCTTTCTTGGCTCACTGCAACCTCTGCCTCCTGGGCTCAAGCGATTCTCCTGCCTCAGCCTCCCCAGTAGCTGGGATTACAGGCATGCACCACCACATCTGGCTAATTTTTGTATTTTTGGTAGAGACAGGGTTTCACCATGTTGGCCAGGCTGGTCTCGAACTTCTGACCTCATGATCCGCCTGCCTTGGCCTCCCAAAGTGCTGGGATTACAGGCGTGAGCCACTGTGCCCGGCCCACAAAGAATATTCTTTAGGGCTCACAAAAAAATAGCCTCTATGCCTAATATTTCCTATGTGGAGCAAGTGTCGGTGACAGGCTTGGTGAGGGGCTATGCAAGTCTGTGCTCTATTGGACCTCATCTCTGTCTCCATCTCACATCACACATCATCCTGGAGCTCCACATCTACCATGCCGAATCCTTCTAAAAGCTAGACGGTGGTATGCTCACTTCCCCCTTGAACACACCATCTCTTCTACTTGAAATGCACTTGCTTTGCGACCGTAGCCCCAGGCTCGCCTGACAGCTTGCTCACATCTGTCTACGCATCCCTCAGGTCTCAGCTTGCATGGCATATCTTGGGGAGGTTTGTCCTGAGGTCCTTTGGCTGGTTTGAAAAGTGTTAGGATGCAATGCAGACTAGTAATGACTGAAGTGAAAGTTGTTAACCTGAAAACTCTGTAGAGTAATGGCATTTGCTTACTCAGTCGTACATTTGTCTTACGTACGTGATATGCTATTTTTTTAGATAAATGGAAAGTAACTTATACATTATATTATTTGCCTATTCAAAGTAGTTTACTCAGTTTTCGAATGGGACAAATTTCCTTTTTTATCCTCTCTCTCTCCTTGGCTATCTACGTCCTGGTGTCAGCTCTGGACAAAATCAGAGTTGACTCTCCTTACTTTTTTTTTTTTAAAGAAACAATGAGTTAAAAGTTTTATACCATTGAGAAATCTAGAAAATGTCAAATGGCTTCTGCTCTTTAAAAAGTTTATTTATCTGAAACAATTTTGTGCAACATTCAGATATTGTTCATTGGTTTCAGCCCTCATTTTGTAAATAAAAACAATGGTAAAAAGACAGAAATATTTATACTTCAGCCAACAGTGTTATCTGTGAGAGAAAAGTAAAAGTGAATTTTATTTTACTGATTCTTCTGTATTCTCTAAATTTCCTACAATTAACATACGACAATAAAAAGTTATTGAAATTTAGAAAAGAAAACAAGGGGAAATTCAATATTCTCTGAATTCAATTCCAATCAACAATATTCCATAACCAATGAGGCTGGAAAATAGGAACATTAAAAATAATTTAAAAAAAAGATTTCCAGGAAAATCACCTTGAAATATTTTCTCTATTCCTCCTCCCACATGTATTAAGACTCGCCACTAGCCTGTTTGCCATCTCCGGGGTATATTCCAGTGTTTGTCCCCTTGCCTTCGAGGAGATGAACACCCAGAAGACTAATTGCTCATAGAAAACCCCCAAGAAAGACAGTCTTTCAGCTGGCTGTACTGAGTTTATTTTCATGCTATTTTCCCCTCTAGCCTTCCTGTCTTCTACTTCTACTTCCTTTTTTAAGACAGCTTTTCATTCTTTCCTTCTACTTTTAACCAACCATCCTTGCCCTCCTGAACATCATCCCAGTCACTATTGTACAGTAGTGTCTCTTTCAGGGAAGATTATTCTATGCTTCTTCTTTTCATACCTTCCTCATCACAATGTTCTTCCCTGTTTTCCCCTCAGTTACCCCTGACTTTTTTCTCAGTAGTGGGGGAGAAGGAAAGCACAAGGGAATTTTAAAGATATTCAGGGATCCTTTTTCAGTTACTACCTCGAAACGTTCCTAAACCAAACTTTTCATGTAAGTTTTTACAGGCATCAAAATGAAATTTGAGTGTGTGTTTGTTTTTTTAAATTAGCCGTTTGAAATTGTGTTTCAGAGACCTTTGGTGAAATTTCCTGTTATGGACCTAAAGGGTCCTGAAGCTTACCATACATTTAATAAGATATTTACCCCTCTCTTGCAAAGAGCTGGAAGTGGCAAACTATGACTGACATCTAGGGTTTCCTGGTACATTTCACCAAGACCTACCTGTCTGCACCATTCTCAAAAAGATAAATTTTACATTTCAGCAAATAAAATATGTAATGCTTATGAAGGCCTTGCAAGAAGTCTCTGTAAAAATTATGCCAGCTTCTTTTCTAATGTTATAACAAAAAACCAGAGGAGAGACCATCCACTGAATTCACTTCAAATGAGTAATAGAGCTGTGCTTGAAATTCTCCACTGCCAATTGTTTCCATCTAAAGAGAGATTATACTTTAATACTTTAAAGGGGTAAGAATGCTCCCCACTTTGTAGCAAACACTTATGTAGAAACCCATTATGTCTGTTCACTCCCAAAACAGGGATCCAGATCTGTTTGAATTTTTAATAAAGAAGTGCAAAGCAGTATTACAGGTACAATATAATTCTCATTATTGTTTTAACTGGCTTTTCTTTGGCTACTTTGAACATTTTTCATGTATTTATTGGTCATTTATATATCTCATTTTGAATATTTTCTATTCATTCTCTTTGCATTTTTTTCTGTTGCTATGATTATCTCCATATTGATTTATATAAACTACTCATGTATTTAGACAGTATTCTTTAGTCTCATTTGTTTCAAAATTATCATTTTTCAAGGTATTTCCCTTTTAGTTTTGTTTTCTGTTTATTTGACATACAGAATATTAAAAATAGCTGTAGTTGAATTCCTCAGTCTTGAGCTTTTAAAAATGTTCATTTAAATATTTATCACTTCTTGATTTCACTAGAATTTGAGAGAGAGAGAGAGAGAGAGAGAGAGAGAGCAAGAGAGAGAGAGCAAGAGAAAGAGAGAGAGAGATTTGTAATCCAGCATTTTATTTTCAGGGAGTTAATAATCAGCTTCTAAATGTTATTGAATCTGAGGGTTAGAGAACAATTATGTCCCCTTTACTTATTTAGAAAAAAGCCATGTGGTGGGAGGATGGGGAGACACACAAATTGGCATTTATTCTGAATAAAAGTAGCTCTATGTATGCTGACTTGCCCCCTTTTACCAGTGTTGGAATCAAAAGGGACCTCAACAGTCAAAGGTCAATTCTTCAACCCTTGGACCCAATGCAGGAATCCTGCCAGTACTATTTCCACCATCTCCTTGACAACTGCCAGGAGAGCTCAACGTTCCCAGTGGAGTCCACTACAACTCTGAATGTCAGTGGACACATCTTTCTTAGATTGTGCTGAAATTTGCCAGCCGGTGCATTCCATTCTCCAAGCCTCGCTCTGCCCTTCAGAGCCACACCGACAAAGTGGGTCTTCCTGGGAAAACGTCAGCTATTCAGAAAATGCTGCCATATCACCCCGGGAAGTCTCACTTTTTTCCCAGACAATCCCCTTGAAATCTTTTCTGTCCTCTTCCTCCCACATGTATTAAGACTCACCACTAGCCTGTTTGCCGTCTCCTGGGCACATCCCAGTGTTTGCCTCTCTCCTCTCTTGCAGGTGCCCAGCACAGAACACAGAGCTTTGTGTGAGCCTGATAGGGGCAGAGATGGTGCAAATACAAATGCTCAAGTCTTTCGTCTCTGCTCAGACCAATGTGGCTCATCTTCCTTGGCTGGCTTTTCATTTTGTGAACTGCTGTCCCAGTTTCTCAGGAACCCTAGAGCTGATGGCCTGGGCCCTTTGCCTTTCCTTCACTTAATTCCACCCTCAAGTGAAGGTTTGTCTTTGTTTTGTTTGTTTTATGGGCTAATTATTGTCGCCAGAATCCTGGTGAACCTCTCACACAGAGAGAGAACCTCTCTCTTGCTCAACCTCTTGGCAAGAGCTGGATGGGGCACCACCTATCTGCCTCCACCTCCCTTTCTCCTAGTTTGGAAGCTCCCACCTTTGGCTTGCCATGGCAGCAGTTTTCAATCTGGGTCAAGGTGTTGGTTTTGGACCTTGGCCTCATGATCCTCTTAGACTGGTGCTCAGGTCTGGCTGATCTTCAGCCTTCTACAAGGCTGAGCCAGGGTGGCTGGGGAGGTCAGGGCAGGGCAATGCAGAACAGGGCATGGCAGGCAGGGCCCTAAAGGTGGGGCCAGTAGAGCCGGGTGGGGCTGGGATGCATGGAAGATCAACTTGTTTCCTTGAATCAATCGGTTCACCCTGGTGATGGCAGAGCAATGAAAGAAGTGGGCTGAACTGAGTCCTAGTTCTGGCTAACCAGCTGGGAGATGTTGGGCGAGTCATGTGTCCTCTCTAGGAGCATGGCACTGGATGGAAATGCCAACTTCTGCTATCAAGCCATGACGCCCGCACTGTGCAGCTGAGTGTAATAGGCATTATCCTATTCTGTCATAGCAGCAAACTCATGAAGGAGGTCCTGTTACTGTGCTCATTTTACTGATGAAGAGATAGTAAAGTAGGTTAAATAACTTGCCCAAGGTCATGGCATTAGTAAGTAGCTGAGCTGGGCGGAATTTGAACCCCAGCGGCCTGAACACCTGCACTCCTGAACACAAAGCTCTGCACCCCCAACCCTGCCACCCCTCCTCCTCAATTCCTCTTACCTCTATGGCTTGTCATAATTCAACAGCAGCTCTAAGGTCTGAGGAGGACCATGTTCAGGTCATTTGTCCTCAGCGTGGCAGCAGCATCCTGGAGACCTGTGTGTTTCTGCTCTTCATTTCTCTGCCTCTGAGCTCAGGCCACCTACACCCTGCCGGCTTGTTGGAAACATCCTGCAAACAGGTAGCAAGGGCAGATTTCTACCAGAAATAGGTTTATGTTAGTTTTGATATCACCATCTTTATATTCAGGAATTAAAAACCCAGAAACAAAGCCAAGCTTGAGTTTCCCTGAGTGGAACGCCTCTCTAAAACATTGTAGATTATCCATGTTGGCTGAGGTTGTTTGCATAAAATATTTTGTCTTCTTGTAGACATAAGAAAAATTAATTGCTCCGGCTCTTTTTTCTGTGATGTTCTGATGTCCTGGCATGCCAATGCCTGAGAGAACCTAACCCACAGAATGAGTAATATTCTGTAGCTAAGGACTAGTATTTTGATTGATTGCCCAAAGTTGTGGAAGTTTTATTGCAACATAAGAGTCAGCCCCTTGCAAATCAATCAGTCAATAAACAAATAAACAAACAAATAAAGCAGCCCCCTGGCCTCTCCTGAAGAATGTCTTCTCTCTTTAAGGAGTTTAATTTGCCTTCCCTCAGCACAACAGGTACAAAACCTTAGTTAAAGTCTACTTGGATTACATATAATATCAGCAGAACACAGTGAGTTTTGGGTTTGTGTAGCGCCTTCCTAAGAGTGCAACATTTTCATTATTATTATTGCAACGTGAGAGAGAGAGAGAGAGAGAGAGAGAGAGAGAGAGAGAGAGCCGGGATTAGGGAGAGGTTTTCACTTTGAAAGATAGCAGATCTGGGGCACCAGGAATTACCAACTAACTGGTGAAGGCTGTTGGAAATAGATGCTCGGTACCACAAAGAAAATTTAGCCCTGACACAAAGGATCTTTGAACAACACAATTTTTACTTCCTGGGCCGCAGGAAGGGTACTCTTGCTAAGTATCATGCTGTGAGAGTACCATGAACAAAGGAAAACACACCCATTTATTCCTTACACATTTGGGGTCGTCCTTACTGCTGTGTCTAATCTCCGTTGGCTGGAGCCAGACCTCACAATCTAGACTAAAACCCGATTGGCTAATAACTTAAAACTTTTCTGAACAGGTAAAAGCAATGGAGAGCTGGGACATGCCTGTGAGCACGTCCAGCACAGATATCTTGGTTAGAGTACAAGGACACAGAATGTACTACGTGCCTGTAAGCATGGCATGTCTAAGAGCTACATAGGATAGGGCTTAACAAAGATATTAGCACACTTACCCTTTAACAAGAAAGGAAACTTTAAAAAGGAACTTTTTTACTTCCCACGGGGGAAGAGAAGATAGCAGAGAGACTTACTTTTGTAGATTCACGTATTTTCTATCTTGGAGGAAAAGTGCACTCTTTTAAGAAAAACATCTAAAGTCTTGGCATAAATACTACATGGCACATAATAGATGTATTCAATACATGTCAATTCTATTCTAATGTTCTCCTCCAATAATATAATCATATTTACCGTAGAATTTTTATTGCCATAACAACTAAAAGTAATTGGCACTGTCACATAAAAGTAAGAGTTCTGTGCCTCTGCATTTTTTTTAAGGTTTATTTTGAGCCCAACTGCATTGCCATGAACCCTGCAGTTGCATTTGTCTAAATGTGGTTGTAGCTTACATGGCTTCTCCTGGCTTCTCTCTCATCTGTTTGTACCTGTGTATAACTTAATCTTCTGCCTTTCTGTTTTCTTTCTGCCTAAGTGAAGAACAAGAATGCTGAGATTTCTCCAGGACACACCTGTGCACTCTTGCAGAGCAGCTGATCTTGGGGAAGGCTGGTTTTGCCACACAGGTGGTGACAGGGAGGTCTAAACAGGCTCCCAGCCCAACCAAATAAAGGTGTGTGGGGTGCAAAGCAGGTGTATGTGGAGTTGGGGGCTGGAATGAGGAAAAGAGACACCTTTGATGGGTTGTTAGCAGGTGTGGCTTAGTTAGTCTGAATGTAAAAATGTAACTAGAGGCCAAACATCACATTTTAACATGCATGTTCATGCTCACACAAGTACACACACGTAAACACACACACACACTTTCTCTCTGAGGTGCACCCTTTCCTACATGTTCTTTTCTAGGTCAGATCAAGGGGCCTACATTTTGGTGTTTTGGAGCAAAAACTCAAATGCTTTATCAGTTAGGTTTCATTTTTTGTATATGCATTTGCACTTCGGCTCTGTCTGGCTTGGATTAGCATAGGGGTAGATGCGAGTTCATTTTTGTTTCCTACATCTTATCTGGAGCACAGAGTATGCTCCATTTATGGTTATTGTTGTTGTTGTTTTAAGAAATAGCAGGAAAATATTTGTCAACTATTTACTTTCTTTCAACCACCTACTTTTATTTTTTTAGGACTCAGCTTCTTCATCTATAAAATGGGTATGATTCCTTAATGCTGTGATAGATGGATAGGAGTCAATAAAAGCAAGGGATAGTTTGAATTTACAAAATAACATGTGAAGAATTTTAACCTCAAAAAATTAGATTTCATTATAATATTAATGAAATAGTCATCTGAGAAGATTTCATTTGACTAACAATCAAGGAAATATACCTGAAAGAATAATGGCATTATATTTAATAAGTATCCATCAGATTGTCAGAGACAAAAAAATATTGATTACAGGCAGTGTTTGTGAGAATGTGGATGTACTGGATTAACTTTTTTGCAAGGTGCATTGTCAATATATTTCAAAATGTACTTATAAATACGTCTTTGAATACCTTTCTAATTACCTCCTAAGAATAAATTTCTGGAAAAGAGATCACCTCATCAAAAGGCATGAACAAAGACGTATTTATAAGTTGTTTTTTATTTTTCAGAGACAGAGTCTTACTTTGCTGCCCAGGCTGGAGCACAGTGGTACAATCTTGGCTCACAGCAACCTCCACCTCCTGGGCTCAAGTGATTTTCCTGCCTCAGCCTCCTGAGCAGCTTGGATTAGAGGCATGCACCACCACGCCTGACTAATTTTTGCATTTTTTGTAGAGATGGGGTTTCACCATGTTGGCCAGGCTGGTCTCAAACTCCTGACCTCGTGATCCACCTGCCTTGGCCTCCCAAGGAGCTGGGATTACAGGCACGAGCCACCGCACCTGACCTGTTTTTCTAAGATTTATTAATAAGAGTGAAAAATGGGGAATAAGATACATGTCCACTAATAGAAAATAAATTAATTATGATATAACTCCAGATGGAATAAATACTCAGTGGCTGTTGAAAAGGAGATTGTAGCTCCTTATTTTCGATATGAAAAGACAGCTGTAATACACTGTTAAGTGAAAATAAATGTACAGAATGGTATGTTCAGCACTGTTACACTTGGACATGTTTATGTTTATATCTGTACTTAGATAGATACAGAATGTGTTTGTATACAATGATCTCCGGTGGAAGAGGTCAGTGGGGAAGAAACTCACTTTGTACTAGATACTCTTCACTTGCTTAAACATGTTTTTAATAGTGAATGGTATTATGTTGTATAATCAGTCAAAATAATGATAATAAAAAAATCCAAGGGGCATTAAAATGAAACTCTTAATTCTATTGCTTCTACTAATTTCTCTCATTTGTAATATGACCGCTGAATGGGATACATTCAACTTCTGATCCTCTAAGTAGGGACACGGGCCTAGACTATTTACAATGGACTAAAGAAACAGTAAACGACAGACAAGGATGAGGTAAACAATATGGAGATATGATATAACTTGGTGAGGCCTTCCATAAATAACACACTCATCTAGTTAATGAAATAATAGATGATAGGCACTCGATGGGCTTTGTGAATTGAATATCATGGGAAAAGCAGGTCGTCGAATGTTACGGAAAGCGACGGGGTGACAGCCAGGGGATGACAGGCGCTGTATTCAATGCTGTGGGAAGTACGGTTCTCTCTGGGCTCTTTTCTTTCCGAGAGATCCAGGGGTGAGCAGTAGAGACTTTCAGTCTACTTTGCCTTTATTTTGGACTCAGACCTAGATGCTATCATGTAAAAATATCCCCGCCAATGCATATTAAGATGTGACACGCTTCCTTTTTAAAATTTTATATGCCTTTGTATCATTAACCTGAGAAGAAAAAAAAAAAAGAGCCCGTATCCTGGTGTGTAACTAAAAACCTCCCAGTGGGATTTGTTTAGTGTGAGAGAGTGATTAGTAATTTTTAGTGATTAGTAATTTTCTCCCTCAGGTGGTTTTTCTGCATTCCTGTAGAGATCGTGTACACAACAGGACTGCCAAGTGAGAAGAAAAGGCTCGGGCAGAAAATATCACGCTTTAGAAAACAGCGTGTGTGCGTGCGGGCGCATGTGTGCGTGTGTGTGTTTTCAATAATGATTTTAGTTACTTTGACAAATAAGGTGCTTTGATTTGGAATCACATCTTTTATGTCTTATACAATCTCTGGTCTTGCAGCCGTCTCATTATGTAGTAATTTTATTCCAGGGAATTCTATCTGTGGTCCCATCCGCTAACAACCCAGTGTCCCTCACACCCTTTCTGTTCCCCCACTGGTTTTGGAAAAGCAAGCCAGTTCTAAAAGTCTTAGCTTAAGGAGGCCTCTGAGTTTTATTTGCAGTTTCTTAGAGCCAACAGTGGAAATCATAAGATTGAGGCAGAAAGGGTTTAGCTTTTTTAATTAGGAAAAACCAAAGACTGCAGATGTCTACAGTGAGCGCTCCATGAAGGAGGGCCATTTTTTAGTGTCTCACTAGGTCAGCTCCTTCCACTTCCCAATAAAGGGCATTCACACGAGCTGAACACACACCCTGGCAGCTGGGTTGCTAGCAAGAGTTTGCAGTTGTTTTTCATCTTGCCACTCCCTGGGGATTGAAGCCTTGTGGCACAAAGATTAAGCAACCTGTGTGGCCTTGGGATTCTTCTGCTTGAAGCTTTCATAATTTTATTTTTGCATATCTATAGGCACATATACTGGGCTCAGTGACCTCATTGGTAACTGTTAGCTCCTCAGAATATTGCTATCTGAGTCCAAGAAAGGGATACACTGGGTTTGGGTTACTCTTTGGTTTCTAAGGCTAACATTTGCACTTAGAGCACTTAATGCAATAAGCTTTAGAATTGAGAGGTAATGCAGTTAGAGTGACAAAATAATTTGCTGACCAACATTATCCAGTTGGTGGACCTGAGGCATGTCTTACACCTTCAACATTTTCATCATCACCACCACCACCACCACTACTGCCATCACCATGAACGCCACCACCACCATCACCACCATCACCACAACCACCACCACAATCACTACCACCACCACCATCACTACTACCACCATGACCACCACCACCATGCCCACCACCACCACCACCACCATCACTACTACCACCATCACCACCACCATCATCATGACCACCATCGCCACCACCATCATCACCACCACCACCACCACCATCATGACCACCATCACCACCACCACCATCACCACCACCACCACCACCATCACTACCACCACCACCACCACCACCATCATTACCACCACCACCACTACCACCACCATCACCACCACCACCACTACTACCACCATCACCACCACCACCACCATCACGACTACCACCATCACCACCACCACCATCATGACCACCATCACCACCACCACCACCATCACCACCACCACCATCACCACCACCACCACCACCATCACTACCACCACCATCACCACCATGACCACTATCATGACCACCATCACCACCACCACCACCACCATCACCACCACCACCACCATCACTACTACCACCATCACCACCATCACCATCATGACCACCATCACCACCACCACCATCACCACCACCACCATCACCACCACCACCACCATCACTACTACCACCATGACCACCACCACAATCACTACCACCACCACCATCACTACTACCACCATGACCACCACCACCATGCCCACCACCACCACCACCATCACTACTACCACCATCACCACCACCACAATCACTACCACCACCACCATCACTACTACCACCATGACCACCACCACCATGCCCACCACCACCACCATCACTACTACCACCATCACCATGACCACCATCGCCACCATCATCACCACCACCCCCATCACCACCATCATTACCACAACAACCACCACAACCGCCACCACCATGACCACCATCATGACCACCACCACCACCACCACCACCATCACCACCACCACCATCACTATGACCACCATCACCACCATCACCACCACCACCATCACCACCACCACCACCACCATCACTACTACCACCATGACCACCATGACCACCATCATGACCACCATCACCACCACCACAATCACCACCACCACCACCATCACCACCACCATTACCACCACCACCATCACCATCACCACCACCATCACCACCACCATTATCACAACCACCATCACCATGACCAACACCATCACCACCACCACCACTACCACCATCATTACCACCACCACCACTACCACCACCATCACCACCACCACTACTACCACCATCACCACCACCATCACCATCATCACCACCATTCCTACCACGACTACCACCACCACCACCATCACTACTACCACCATCACTACCATCACTACCACCACCACCACCATCACCACCACCACCATCATCACCACCATCAACACCACCACCATCAACACCAACATCACCACCACCACCACCACTGTCATCATCACCACCACCACAATCACTGCCATCATCACCACCACCACCACCACCAGCACCACCACCATCACCACCGCCATCATCACCACCACCACAATCACTACCACCATCACCAACACCACCACCACCACCATCACCACCACCACCATCACCACCATCACCATCACCACCACCATCACTATCATCACCACCACCAACATCACAATCACTACCACCATCAACATCACCACCACCATCACCATCATCATCACCAACACCACCACCATTACCACCACCATCACCACCACCACCAATACCACCATCAACACCACCACCACCATTACCAACACCACCACCACCGACACCACCACCATCACCATTACCACCATCACTACTACCACCACCACCAACACCACCACCACCGTCACCATCACCATCATCAACACCACCATTACTACTACCACCACCACCATCACCACCACCACCACCACCACCATCACTACTACCACTATCACCACCATCACCACCACCATCACCAACACCACCATCACTATTATCACCATCACCACCATCACCAGCACCACTATTGCCACCAACATCACCATCACTACCATCACCACCACCACCAACATCACCACCTCCATCACCATCACCAACACCACCATCACCAACACCACCACTACCACCACCACCATCACTACCACCACCACCACCATCACCACCACCATTACTATCATCACCACCACCATCATAATCACTACCACCATCACCATCACGACCACCATCACCATCACCATTACTACCACGACGATCATCACCACCACCAATACCACCAACACCACCATCAACACTATCACCACCATTACCACCACCACCATCGACACCACCATTACCACCACCATCACCACCACCACCACCATCACCACCACCATCTCTCATATATCAATTGCACTTTACAGTTAGAAATACTTTATCATGCATCAACTTATTTGGTTATTATGGCAGTCCTGTAAAGTCCAGGTGGCTGCAGATTGTCTCAGCATTTTTGATGTGCAGTCTCTGAAACCACGCATCAAGCATCAGAGCAAAGAAAAGAACTTTCCGGTTCCTGATCCTACACTCTCTGAAGCACTTCGAGGAGGGTTGTAGGAGAAGTACACTGAGCACTTTAACTCTGTGTTGAGATCTTAGCCTGCTTTGAACTCTTGTCTTGCACATAGACTAAGGTTACCCTTAGAATACAAGAGATGGATTTGAACGAATCTACAAGTTCAGCGTAAGAATCTAAAAAATATTATTTTCCCCTTTTGTAAATTGGCCATGTGATCATGCAGGGAGGTGTTCTGACAGGCTAGAGGTATCACCCTGTGAGATCTGCCTTGGAGACTGCTTTTAATTACCTGTTACATGCAATGAGTGATCCTGTCCCTTCTGCTGCAGGGCCATCTCCATGGAGACAAACATCAAACTCACTCCCTTCAGTTTTTAAACCTGAATGTGAATGGCCATTCTAAATTGGCTGTCCTTATCCACTCAGAGCTGCAGAAAGCATTTAACCGCTCAATAACAATGAACAAAAAAATACAGGTGAAGTGACTCATATCTGGATAGGAGGCAAAGGCAGATGGCTTTTCATTGGCCTGGCTAGGTTTATATCCAAAAGACAGGCAATAACAAATGCTGGTGAGGATGCGGAGAAAAGGGAACCCTGTACACTGTTGGTGGGAATGTAAATTAGTACAACCACTATGGAAAACAGTTTGGAGGTTCCTCAAAAAACTAAACATTGAGCTGCCACAGGATCCAGCAAGCCCACTGCTGGGTATGTACCCCAAAGAAAGGACATCAGCTCATCAAAGAGATGGCCACACTCCTGTGTTTGTAGCAGCACTGTTGACGACAGCTAAGATTTGGAAGCAACCTGTGTTCATCAACAGATGAATAAATAAAGAAAAGGTGGTACATATCACAATGAACTACCATTCGGCCATAAAAAAGAACGAGACCCAGTCATCTGCAACAACCTGGATGGAACTGGAGATCGCTATGTTAAGTGAAATAAGCCAGGCTCAGAAAGACACATATCACATGTTCTCACTTATTTGTGGGATTTAAAAATCAAATCAATCGAACTCATGGAGACAGAGAGTAGAAGGATGGTTACTAGAAGCTGGGAAGGGTAGTGGGGGGCTTGGGGAATAGATCAGGATGGTTAATGGGCATAAAAGTGAGAAAAAATGAATAAGACCTACTTTGTAAGAGCACAATAGGGTGACTATAGTCAATAATAACTTACTTGTATATTTTGAAATAAGGAATGCAATTTGATCATTTGTAACTTAAAGGATAAATGCTTGAGGGGATGGGCATCCCGTTCCCCATGATGTGCTTATTTCATATTGCATGTCTGTATCAAAACATCTCATGTGTCCCATGAATATATACACCCTTACTATGTACCCACATAATTAAAAAAAATAAAACAATAAAGAAAACTCCAGTTGTTTAGATACCTAGATGTGGCCTAAAAGATTTTTTGAGAATCCCTAATAAATGATTAGTTACATATATGCTTAGATGTCATCAAAACACAAAATTATGTAGATTTCTTAGGTTAGCTGAAGGTTCTGTTTGAATGTGGAAAACGTTAGGGTGAGAATGATCAAAGGTGATTTCATGTTTAATCTGGTCTGGTTCACCAGAACCTTATAAGGAGCCAACGGTGAAATTCTGCTTCCTCCCATTCCCCCACGCTAGTGGTACACACAGTTAGAACCAATGCAAATAGTGAAAATCAAATATTCTGTTTTTGCACATTAAATTTCTTTCGTGGAAGTTTGAAATGGTTAGCTGAGTTTTTTGAACAGAATGCTGGAAAAGTTTTCTTTGAAATGTGAAATACTTTCAGCTTGACAAAAGTTCGTATAAAATATAAGAATACTATGAATGCAATAATATTATTATGCAGCATATTCATACTTGTGCAAAACGTTGAAACTTACAGAGTTGTATACAACTCAGTCTGCGGTACTTTGCGAGAAAGTTCTCTATAGCTCCAGGTACAATCACACATGGCTTTCTCACTCATTCTTTTTCCCTTCTCCCTCCCCCTCATTCATTTCCTTTTCCCATTCCCCCTTTTCCTTGAGTGACAGATAACCTTATAACACCAGACTTCAAAAAAAGGAGTTAAAAATTAAATTTGGAATAAGCACATCCTTAACGATAGCTTTCCTTTCTAACCACAAGCAAAAACCTTAAACTTAAGATGATTACCAGGAATGGCGCACTAAACACGTGGAAATTAATAGCAAATAAGAAGTGACTGTCAGTCCTCTGAGCTCAAGTGCAGTCGCTCCTGGAGGTGACTGGGCAGTCAGGAGCCCTCAAGGGTTTATCAGATGCTATAGCAAAGTAGTAAACAAAGCAAGTGGGCCCATTAATCCTCTCTGCACTGAGGGTTATGGGGAAAATGTGTTTCTGACTTGCAAGCAGTCTGAGTGTGGCTCTGGAAATCTCAAGTTATTCCTGCTCTAGAGAATACAGAGGGTGTTAAGTCAATTTGCGTGGAGATATGACCACTACTTGTCAAGATGAAGGTACATTTTCATCTTCTTTGAGGTGCCAAAAACCCCTCTGAGGCTCCTGATATCTATCTATCCTCTTTCCGGGGCTCTGGATTTTCCAAGGCAGTCCAGCGCTCTTTCCTTACAATGTAGCTGCCTTCTGTTTTGGGGTCACCACTACTCATCACTCTCACTTTTCTGAGCCACCATTACGGACCAGCCACCCTCTCATCCCCAGGAAGGGAATCTCAACACCATGGGAAGGTCCTGGCTCATTCTCCTGGCTGTTTTTCTTTGTCACTTTAGTGGCGCTCTCATCTAAGGAACACTGACACTTATGTAGCAGGTGGTCACTATACCCCAATAACCTCTGAGAAAACACGTTGACATTAATAGCAATAATTCACATTTCAGTGGCTGATTTTATGTTTTCCTCCATAACACAAGTCTTCAGACCCTCTTTTCCAAGTTTCTCTCAGTTACTTCTGGTATCACTCAGTTTCTTCTACTTTTTCTTTTAAAGGTTGATCCTGTTGACTAACTGAAGATAAACCTAACACATCCCAGGCCAGTTTCGCCATTTGCGAAATGAAGTTGAGTATTTACCATACAGGTGAACCAAAAGGCAAAACTGGTGGAAAAATCCAGTACATATTGTGTCCAGCAGACTAAGCCAGGTCATGCAGTAGCAACCCCAAAATTTCAGGGTTGAAACAACAGCTTCATGTCTTCTACACAGCACATGTGTCATAGGTCTGCTGGGCCCTGCTCCTCCTGATCCTCCCTCAAAGACACAGGCTGAGAAAGACTTCCAGGACTTCCCTTTGCCAAAGCAGAAGAAAGAAAACATGGCACCTAATGCACTAGCTCTTAAAACTTCCTCCTAAAAACAGTCCATGTCACTGTGTTCTCATCTCATTGGCCAAAACAAGCCCCGTGGCACATCTGAACTCAAAGAGAAAGGGAAATTCAATCCCATCCTGCATCCAAAAGAGCAAAAACCAGAAATACTGGTGAATACCAAAAATAACTCCCATAGTAGACATTTAATAGTATTTTTTGCATAAGAGGAAATACTCTAAACCCCAGAGTCTATGGCAAAGAGTACTATGATGTCTAGAACACGGTGCTAGGTAAAACTTACAATCGAAAATCAATTTAAGTATTGTTTTCCAAAGCCACACAGCTAGTAAGGGCTAGATCCAGGATTTGATTCTGAAAATTACACCCTCTTTATTATGTCTATGCCTATTTATGCTATTCCAAGGTTACTTAACTTCTGCCAGCCTGTTTCCTCCTGTTTTCCAGAAGCAAGTAATATTGACTGCTTGGGGATTTTTCCACCAGAGAGTACTGTCCCTGCAATGGTAGGCATAAAGGCTATGTGAGATGGGGCAATGTGTACTGTACAAGGTCTAAATTCAAAGACAGTATCTGGAGAACCCAAGGAACAGCTTGTCTCTTACGTTCACAAGATGGGGCATTGAGGGCATCCATTGCATTCTGCAAGATACATCTGGTCCCTGGGTTAAAATGAAGGCCACTCAGTTACCAGAGAACACGTCTCCTTACTTAATTATTGGAAGATGCACGTCCACTCTCTCTGTTATAGAGGGTTTGCGTCACTATCCAAATGTGGCAGACAAGTCTTGACACATTCATCAGCCTCTCCTAAGCACAACACACATGCACCATGTGTACATACACACACCACATGCATATACATGAGCGGTCACCTTAGCTCATGCCCACTTGTAATGTCGTAAGCACACGTACTGAGACTGTGCCACAGGCAGTATCAACTCATGCATCATCCATATATGGTTCGCCTATTTACAGGATTTATAGTCATCCATGTGTGCATATGTTTTGCTCAACTATATGAAATTGCTCTTTAATTGGCAATTTCATTTGGCTCAAACTAATGCACATACAATTGCATGAAATCACAGCTATTTCATGAACATACACACGACCACACATATATACACACACAGCTCATACTCAACATGCATGTGCGCGTGTACGCGCGTGCACACACACACACACACACACACACACACACACACACACACAGAATGTATGTATGCACCACCACATGTACAACTTGCTTCTCATCCCCCATCTATTGCTTGACCCAGGCGCAGACTCCACGGTAGTGAGTTCCATCATTGACATTGTCAAGGCTGCTATTAAAGCTCAGCTCTAACCAACCAAGAAATCAGTCACTGGGACTTGGCCTCTGTGGCCCTGGTTTCACCCAGCAGCTGTGCTCAATGTCTCTCCCCACCCCCGCCCCATCCTCTTAGCCTTGTCTTTAACCCTAAATACCCCTTTCTTTGCTCCCTGTGTTAGTCCGTTCTCACACTGCTATAAGGAACTGCCTGAGACTGGGTGATTTATAAAGGAAAGAGGTGTAATTGAATCACAGTTCTACAGGGCTGGGGAGCCCTCAGATAACTTACAATCGTGGTGGAAGGCACCTCTTTACAGGGCTGCAGGAGAGAGAAGAATGAGAACCTTACAGAACCATCAGATCTCATGAAAACTTACCCACTATCAGGAGAATAGCATGGGGATCACTCAGTTTCTTCTCTGTTACTTCATGGGGGCTTTTATGAGCTCATAATCGGTTCCACCATGTAAAAGTGGCTCCTTGTTCTCTGCCAATCTTCACGAGACTGTTGTTGATTCTTTTCTAGAACATTCCAAAGATGCAAACCTGTGAGATGCCAAAATGGCAGCACATTTGGCTTTCACTCCTCTAGAACCACCCTGCCTCAGGTAGTAATTAGGAGAAAGTGCACCTTCCTCAGTATGTGGAAGTAACCTTTGTGACTTGGTCATCAAAAAAACACCTTCTGTGCTCCAGTGTTGCACAAAATCCTCGTGACAGCAACCCTTCTGTCTTCTAATTGAAGCCCTTTTCCCACAGGCTCGCAGCTGGCGTTTTGGGCTGAGTGGAGGTGGAGTCTGCCCTTCACCTTCCCATAGCGTGCTCTAGCGGGTCTACCAAAACTCTTACAGACTTATGGCTCCTGTTTGTGTGTTTATATTTCGAGACATTCCTTTTCCCTTTAAGGAGATTACCAGAGTCTCACAGAGCAATTCCGCTCACATTCCATGGGCCAGAACCCGGTTCCTTGGCTACCTCTAGCTGCAAGGGAGAAAATGTGGTCTTTTATTCTACGTATATCTAGCCAAAAAATCAGTACTCTATTTTTAAAAAGCAGGAGAATAGTGTATTTTGGGGCAGAGAACCAGCAGTCTCTGCCATCGGTTTTAACTCACGTTTCAATTTTTTCTCCTCTCATCCTTCCCCGTCATACGTATTGTGGGGAGGACAGAGTTTGCTCACTGGCCTGAACATGGAACACATCTTCCCACCTCCGTGCCCTTCCTCATCATGTTTCCTTGATTGAAATGTCTCTGGATTCCTCTTCTTGCTCAGAGTTCTCATCCTTTAAGGTCCATATTGAAGCTTTCTTCCTACACAAAGTATGGTGATAACATTTTCTTCCCGTTTTCATTTTTTTTTTTGTCTATACCACTCATGGAAACTTTTATCTTTCTAATTTATACACAATGCCTTTCTTGTAAGCCTGTCAGTGCAAGGGCTGATAGGTTTTTCTGAAGCTAAGAAGCTAGCACAATGCCTTAGTTACAGCCAGTGCTCAATAATTATTTATTTTTGCTATTGCTTGTAACCTAGACTAGGGTTTGATGAGGAATTTTAAGGGTTTGTAATAGTTACAGCCTGAGTGTAGTTGAGTCAAGTCTTGGAACCCTGTTATCTCTATACCTTTTTTCTATAGAGTAAAAACAATACTGGGAGCATTAGTTCATCACAGTGGGATAAGAGGAAGGATTACGGAGTTTCAAAAAGTATTTTAACCTCAATCAAAAAATTAAGCCCTCCCATTTTTGAATGACATAAGTATCAGGATAACCACAGTGCATTAATTTTATTTTTATAATTTCTTGAATTGGTAATACTTTCATGTTTCAGATACAAAACATATAAAAGCTATTCATTAAAAAAACCCTATTTTCTTTCCACCCCTTCATTCAGCTATCCCTATCCCTCTGATAGGTAACATTATTATTGATTTCTTATCATCTATCTATCTATCTATCTATCTATCTATCTATCTATCTATCTTTATTTTATTTTATTATTTTTTTTGAGACAGAGTCTCACTCTGTCATCCAGGCTGGAGTACAGTGGTGTGATCTTGGTTCACTGCAACCTCTGCCTCCTGGGCTCAAGCAATTCTTCTGCCTCAGCCTCCCAAGCAGCTGGGATTACAGGTATGCACCACCACACCCAGCTAATTTATTTTTTTTGAGACAGAGTTTCACTCTTACTGCCCAGGCTGGAGTGCAGTCGTGCAATCTTGGCTCAATGCAAACTTTGCCTCCTGATTCAAGCTATTCTCCTGCCTCAGCCTCCTGAGTAGCTGGGATTGCAGGTGCCTGTGACCACGACCAGCTAATTTTGCGTTTTTAGTAGAGACGGGATTTCACCATGTTGGTCAGGCTGGTGTCAAATTCCTGACCTGCTGTGATCCTCCTGCCTTGGCCTCCCAAAGTTCTGGGATTACAGGCATGAGCCACCGTGCCTGGCTTAATTTTTGTATTTTTAGTTGACACAGGGTTTCACCATGTTGGCCAGGCTGGTCTCAAACTGTTGACCTCAAGTAATCTGCCTGCCTTGGCCTCCCAAACTGTTGGGATTACAGATATAAGCCGCCATGCTCAGCCCTAGAAATATTTTTTAAATGCAAATAGAAGTCAATACAAATACGTATATCTCTTTTCTGTCTCTCTTTTTTTCAGGAATAGAAAAATGCTATATATACCTTACTTTTAATTAGTATAAATTAGAAATATTTCCATATTAATACATTAATAGTTTTTAATTCCTTATTTACAGTTGCATGGTATTCCACTGTGTGGATGTTCCATAATTTACTTAATCAGTCCTCTGTTGATGAGCATTGAGTTTGTTGTCAAAATTTTTTATGACAATACTGTAGGTAATATCTTTGTACTTAATTCATTTCAGCATTTGTATATCTGTAGCATAAATTCCCAGAAGTAGAATTGCTAGGTTAATGGGATGTGTAGTTGAAGCTTTAGTAGATCCTGCTAGATAGCCCACCATTAGAATTCTGCTAATTCGTATTCTCACCAACAACATAGAAAGTGCTATTTTTATGCAATCTTACAATATAATTTATTATTAAACTTCTGGAATTTGTCAGTCTGATAAGTAGTGGGGAGTAACTTCATCTAGTTTTAATCTGTATGTTCATTACCGTAAATGAAGTGATAGGTATCAGGGAATAACTTCATCTAGTTTTAATCTGTATGTTCATTACCGTAAATGAAGTGATAGGTAGCGGGGAATAACTTCATCTAGTTTTAATTAATATGTATGTTCGTTACCGTAAATGAAGTTGCGCATCTATTTCTCTCCACTCTTTAGGAGCCATATCTCTATTCTCTTCTGTGAATGATCTGTTCCTATCTTTGTGAGCATTGTAATAGGATGAATGGTGTTTCTTCTCCTCTTAGGGATTGCTAGATACTTTTTATATGTGTGGGGCATTAGCGCTTTGTGTTTCAGGTTGCCAATATCTTTGCCTAATTGTCCTTTGTTTTTACTTGGCTTAGTTTTTCTCTTCAGAAAAAAAGTCTTTTTCTTCTTAATGAGTGGATCTTATAAAGTCTTTTCTTCCATGGCTTCTGGATTTTGTGTTAGTTAGAAGGGCTTTCAACATTCAAGATTATAAAAGAATTCTCACAAATTTTTCTTTACTTATTTTACACTTAAATATCGAATCTATTTGAAATTTCAGACTCCTCTTTAAACCATTTCAAGCAAATATGTTGTTTGGGTAGGGTCGCTAGATTTCACAAATTAAAATACATATGTTTACTTCAGATAAACAGCAAATACATTTTTAGTACAAGTATGTCCAATGCCATATTGGGAGCTGTGCTTGGGAAATATTTACGCTAAATAATTATTCATTGCTTACTTGAAATTCAAGTTTAACTGCACATCCTGTATTTTATCTGGCAACCCTAGGTTGGGAGCCACAAGTCCATTTGCTTAGATACTTCAGTTTAAGTTGAATCTCAATTTAGTCTATATCAGGGGCCTGCTACTTTTGTTCACTTGCTATTTAAAAGCTTAATGGTATTTCTTACAATGTCTGCATTCATCTCTTACAGGTTCTGAAATTTGAGCACACAACTTGTGTTAGATTGAAATAAATTTACTTATTACAAATGTGTGAATAACGAATTCCCTTCTAACATTTTGTGTAATGTGTGCTACAAGAAAATCACTTCCAGGAGCAGAGAAAACGGGGGGCAAAAGAACGTTTGGTTATCAAGATAATTGTCTCAATTATTGTTTCAAGGGGTTAGAGGCTAGAGTCTCAGATATATATAACAGAATGTTTTTTAAATAGGAGTTTAAATAATAACATTTGAAAATTATAAGTATACTCTGATCAAATCAGACAAAAACAAATCTAATGTCCCTTTTTGCCTGCTTTTGAAAACACATATTCAAAAGTCTTATCTCCCTTAGCACTTCTATTATGATTAACAAAGTCCAATGTTGAGATGACATTCCTTTTCCCCCACAGAATTGTAGCACAAATCACAACCATCCTGATAAATCAAGACTGTGATGTCATTGAAGCAGCCAGGTTCTGATTACAGTATAGCCAGAGGAAGACAGTGCACTTGCCCCTGTTTGATTTAATTGATTGCATCTCATTAACCCACTCATTCAGTCATTCAGCAGGTATGTCTTGAGTGTCTGCTACCTGCCAGGCACTAGGCGAGTTGTGAGGTTGAAGGAAACTGTCCTCACGGAGCTTTGCAGGTGTGCTAGAACTGGCCCCTACTGGCTGGTTGAAAGCCCATTTTAAAATTTTCAGGAACTTGGTGAGCTTCAAAATTGGCAATGGTGAGAGTATCTACACACAGAAATTGGCGATCACAACAAATCAGGGCTTTCTATGCTGTTTTTCTTTTTTCTCCTCCCCACCCTCCTTTTATTTAAATGAAGAGCTGGTTGTTGAACACTGACCAGTTCACCACTGGGGCCACAGAGATGCTCCTGGACTCAGTCACCCTCCCTGCCTCCGACCTCCACACCAGGATCCCACCGCTCCTGTACACTGTGCTTTTTACAAACAGTAGCTTCCTGAAGTGTTGAAGCAGTCAGACTATAAGACATATATGATAAGACATACGATATTAGTTGACATGTATGATAAGTTGTAGGCCATATAGGCAAGTCCAAAGTAAAACTTCTAAAAGAAAATTTGCAATGTTAAAAAATTTATTAGCTATTAATTTATTTAGCTATTAAGATGGGACTAACAGTAGCACCTCCTTCATAGAGTTGTTGAGATTAAATTAGCTAATAGGTGTAAAGTACGTTAGTGTAAAGTGCCTGGCCCAGAGTAACACAGTAAGCATCACACAAGTCTCATTAATTAAGTACGAAAACTTTAGCTGCATCTCTCAGCTTCGTTCAGGAAGCTAAAATGATCTCTTTAATTGAAAAGGAGCCTCAAAGCCTGGGATCGTAACTGCAGGAAGAATGGCAGGACATTAGGTCCTTGGAGCCAGGAGAAAGGCTGTTCTTGCTTCTTTTTTTGTCGTCTGATCATATTAAGGCTTTTAATGAAAAAATCCTATTTTTTCCCTCCCTTCTTGGTTCCCTCCTTAGCTTTCCCAAGTGAGTTAAAGCACTCTGAGTATGCCACACCCTGGTTCCCTTATTATGTAAGGAGACCACAGAAGACAGAAGGCACCCAGATGGCCCCAGGTGGGCTACTAATCCCAGGATTTTGAAATCTTGCGTCTGGCCTCTGGAAGAATTTCCCAGTCTGTACAAAGATAATATATGATTCCTTGTTCTGTTAACCTATTTTTATATGATAGAAGGAGTTTTTTTCTCCCTACTGAAGATAATTTTTACATGCAGATCCTCTTTGTATTTTGTTAGATATATGCCCAAGTACTTTTCTTCTTTTTTTGGGTGGTATTGTAATTGGTATTATTCCTGAATTTCAGATTTTAGTTTTTTATCGCTGGTATATAGGAAAGCAGTGAGTTTTGTATATTGACCTTGTATCCTGCAACCTTGCTAAACCTGCTTAGTAAGTGGTTCCAAGAAGTTTTTTAAAGATTCTTTGGAGTTTTCTACTTTAATAATCATGTCATCTGTGAGTACAGACAGTTTTACTTGTTCCTTTTTAATGTGTGTACCTTTTATTTCTTTTTTTTTTATCTTACTGAGCTAGCTAGGGCCTTGAGTAGTGGTGAAAGAGACTACCTTTGTCTTGTTACTGATCTTAGGGGAAGCACGCTCTCTCTTACTACTAGGTATGTTTGATGTAAGTTTCTCATGTACGCCACCCCCCCCCCCTACTTTTTTTTGAGACACAGCTTGCTCTATCACCTAGCTGAAGTGCAGTTGTGCGATCTCGGCTCACTGCAACCTCCGCCTCCCAGGTTCAAGCAATCCTCCTGCCTCAGCCTCCTGAATAGCTGGGATCACAGGCACGTGCCACTAATTTTTGTATTTTTAGTAGAGAAATGGTTTCACCATATTAGACAGGCTGGTCTTGAACTCCTGACCTCAGATGATCCATCTGCCTCGGTCTCCCAAAGTGCTGGGATTACAAGTGTGAGCCACCGTGGCCGGCACCCCTTTTTCAATTAAGAAAATTCCCTTATAGTTCTCATTCTTTGAGACCCACAAAATGTAAGTTGTCTGTCTTAATCTGATCTTATCAAGTGATTTGATTTATGCCATTCCTGTCAGGGCTGGGATGGTTGGAGACGGTAGAGGGAAAGAAGGTTCCACCCCTGAGCCCCTAACCCTGCTGTAACTGTTCCCTGAGTCAGCTCTCTGCCGTCTTTGGCCTCCACACCTTGTCATGGAACCAGAGATCTCTAGCAGCTGCGCTGGTGAAAGAGACAGCAAGAGGTGGAGTGATCAAACTCACTTTTAGCTTTCCTAAGTGAGTTTAAGCACCCTGAGTATGCCACACCCTGGTTCCCTTGTTATGTAAGAAGACCACAGCTGCCAATTCTTGCCTGTGTGAACTTGGATGAATCACAAAACCTCATTTCTAAAATCAGGATCTTGATTACATTGTAGGGACATGAAGATAGCTTGAAATGATAGTAACTCTAATGTACTCTACAAATTTATCTTTTAAATGACAAGTTAGTAGAGGGCCAGATCCATGTCAGTGCATTATAGTATTCCCTAAGTAGTCTGGAGCACAGTAAATGCTTTATATGTATCTAACTGTTGTGTTATTACATACATCTGTCCCTCCACGGTCTCATTGTTTGCCCTTGGGCTGTGTGTGTCGGGTACTACAGACCGGGTGTTACTGCCTGGGCTGTGTCAGAGTCTATGATTTCAAGCAAGTCATCAAATCTCCCTAACCAGTAACTGGACTCTTTGGGAGAGTAAGTGAGACGACCCAGGTAAAGATCTCTGCAAACTATCGGCTCTCCATAAATGCGGAATTAATGACAGATGTTATTTTTACTCAGGTAAGATCTTTATCAGGGAACTAGAGAGGGAAAGCTGTGGGGTTTGGGGCTTATGTGTTTGTGATTATTTATTAGTGTCTCCTTGAGGAAACTTTCTTCTTTGCTCATGGGTGAACAGAGGACAAAAATGAAGGCAAAATGTGGCCCAACGCTGCCAGTTGCCTGGTGTTCTCATTGGTGCACATTCACTAATTTTCTTCTTTTCCTAGTGTCCTCTAGCCCACTAGGTGACACTGTTTACTCATCTATGCTTCTCCATTGAGGCCTTTCCACAAATTCAAAAGTAGCATGTTTTGTTTGGGGTGTTGGGGAGGGGGAAAGTGTGTTGAGGAGGAAAATAAAAATGAACCTCCAGTGGCTAAACTTTGAGGTACAATTAGGGACCAGTTGTCACCTATGGTTATGTGACGTTATGGGCTAGTTTCAAACTATTTTTTTAAACCGATTTTAAGAGCGACATGCAATTAGTTTCCAATTCTATCCCAAGAAGAGAAGGAAAATTGACTGCCTCTTCCCAGGCCGTCACCAAGCCAAAGGATAAAACCGTTGTGGCTTTGAATGTAGAGTTGAGTAAATGCTCCTGAATGACTGTTTCCACCTCATTCTTCAGTGATAGTTAATCAGGGTGAAGACCACTAATAAGCAGTGGAGGCAGCTTCTAGGATAAGCTTAAATTGGGCCTTCAAATCTAATCAAAATTAGTCACTGCTGAGAAGAAACCAAATGTGGTGTGTCCATTTGGATCTGGAGTTTGGAGAGGCCCTCCTTGTTTTCCGGGTCAGTTATGATTCCATTTCTGCATTGCTATATTGCTACACACTCACAGGAAGATGACATTTTTTTGGATCCCATCCAGTTGAAACTTGTGATGATTCTATAATGACACATATAACTTTTGGATGGAAAAAAAATAGAAAATGAATTCTTTTCTTGCATTTCCAGGGCCGTGAGCCACAGGAAGCATGTCAACCGTGGCAAACCAGAGGACCAAGAAATCAAAGATTCCATTCACTTGCCCTGGAGTTTGAGGTCTGTGTTTTTTATGTATCCTCACTCTTCATTGTCTATTATAACTTTAAAATTAACTTATGCTGCTTCTGTTTATAAACTTAGATTTTTTTTATCCTTAGAAGTAACACAACTAAAATTCTCTAACAAATATTTCCCAGTTCAGAATTTTCCTAAAGCTTTCTGGCCTCCCTTGCTAATGAGCTCCAATTTGCTTTGCTTTTCTGTGTGTCTACCAGCACGCACCACCTTGAGTTAGTGTGTGATAAACAGCTAAATATAGTCACAGTTTTGGCAGCTAACTTTTGGATGACTGTCACAAGGCCCCCTAAAATTGGAATTAAACAGATTTAAAATGAACAGGCAAACTCCTGTGCTTGAGAAAAGAGGATGTTTTCATATGTTGTGAGCAGTAGTTACCCCAGTGTCTTCTGTGTATTTATGCTCTGCTTTATTTAAATAACGGTAATAACTTTAATCATTGTTAGCAGGAGCACTGTTAAATACTAAGCACCTCTCTCTGAAGCGAGGCTTCTTCCAAACTCTTCATGTGAAACCAACTCTGTGTAATCCACAGTTGCGTGAAGAGGTCTGGGAGCAGACCATGTAAGAACAGCCTCTGTTCTGCACACTTAGGAGAACGGTAGAGGCTGAAACATGCATGTTGTTGCTTGATTTGGTGTGTAGAGCACCCGGGACATCTGGGATTTGCTCCCTCGAATCTCCAGCTTGCATGGTCTTCTGATGAAGAAAGGAGAGAGCAGAAAAAAAAAATGGGAGAGGAGGATGGAGAAAAATTCAGGTCTAGCTTCAGGACATTTGAATTCTGGCTGTCTGGGGCATTCTCCCAAATAGCGAATGCTAATTATACTGAGTGTGTCAAATTGTGTCGTATTTTTGTAAATCAAACAAATGTTCCCAGGAGACAGGCAGGAGGCCACCAAACCCTATTCATTTATGATGCAACCTGAATTTGAAGCCAGGACTCTGGAGGGGATAGGTTACTGTGAGTTTATTTAATCTTGTGACACGTGCCTTGCACCTTCAATGTCACCCTGACATAAGGACTGCGGGTTTCACATGATGCTTTTATTTAAACAGTTAAAATGCGACTAGGGATGGCTGTAGCACTTTTTAGAGACACTGAGGATAAACAAATTGTTATGAGGGCCATAGGTTGTAGAGCTTTTCTTCGGGAAAGGCGAAATAGATCACAGTGCCAGATTGGTCTTCCTAAAACACCTCTGAGCACGTTTTCCCCTGCTCTTCGAACCCTCCATGCTTTGCCCTTGTTTACTAAATGATGGCCAAACTCCACAGGGGCGAAGCATTCCCAGCCCGGTGCTCAGTCACCTGCATCTCGCATGCCGACCAGATGGGGCTCTGCCGCGTCTCATGGGTGGATGTCATGGATCTGACTCTCCCAGTCTTTGCTGATGCCTGTCTCTCCTAATTCCTGGGAGGCCCTCAGCGACTCTCTTCCTTAAAACCTATCTCTTCACCATTGAAATCCTGCTCACCACTAAAGGACCAGTATAAATACCCTCTTCTACAAAGGGTTCCCCTTATTCCTTCTCTGTCTCCAGCTAGAAATAATTTTTCATTTTTCTTTACGTTGTATTTTTTAATGGCACATGAATACTGCTTTGGTTGATACGTATATCTGTATGTAGCATCTTTTCTACAAGACTACGGGCTTCCAGGTGTTGGGGATTAGATAATCTGCATCTGCCTCAGATTTGCACAGCGTCACGTACAGACTATGTGGTCGTAAATATTTTTTGAGCAAATGAATGACATAAAACATACACACTCTCTTGCTGTAGTAATTTCAATGGTTGTGTCTAAGGGTCAATGAAGTAAAATAACAGTGTCAAAAAATAAATTAGGAGTATATTTCTTTGTATAGGTTTTGCTTAAATGATCCTTTCAGGCATTTATGTTCTTTCAGATGTACTTGACACACAGTGGGTGCTCAGTCGAGCAGCTCACAGCTGGCTGAATGTGAATATTACAACAAATGATTTTCCACAGCGAGGCAGAGAGTTTTTAATCAGACATTTTTTTTTTCACTTTATAACTGGAGTTGAACTTGAGCTTATGAACAATTTTTCGAGGTTGACACAGAAACCAGGAAGCTTAAAAAACAGAATGAATCATTTCCATTTTGATGCACATGCACATTTTTGGTGCACAAAGATAAGAAACATGTTTAAATGTCATGTGAACTAACATTTTTTTGATCACTTATTGTGTGTCAGGCACTCTGCTCATCAGTTTATATGCATTATTTCATTTGACCTCTCAATAATGATTACTTTTATTTATAATGAATAACAAAACTGAGTCTTAGAAAAGATAAGCAAGTTGCTGAGAGACACAGCCAGTAAGTGGGAGAACCAGGATTCAAATGCAGGCCGACTAGCTCCAGTGGGTACACCCTACTGTGTCTTTGTGCAAAGTTACATCTTTCCAGAAGAGAATGCAGTATAGTATCCCTTGTGCAACATTAGAAGAGGGAATTCTAATTCATGGCCCTGTTTTACAGATTTAGGAATTGAGGCCCAGGTAGGTGAACTGAGTTTTTAGGATCACAGAGCTAGTGAGATCTGAGATTAGCTTGTAGGCATCTGAACTCCCATTCTAGGAGATTCTTGTGAGAATATGGTGCGTTATCACACAGATTTGAATATATGTGGATCTAGCCAGTTTCCCCTCAACGTAAACCCTATGTGTAGTGAAAGGCAGAGGTGGCTCAGCGAACCCTAGGATGATGACAGTGCTGCCTGCTTTATGAAGGGGTCTGACTGCTTCTCTTTCCATTCATTGATTGGCTAATCCAGTGACACTCATTTCAATGTGGCATCTATGTGATTTATACTGATCTTTCTGAATTACTGACCAAGTCAACCAAGGGTGCCAAAGTTGACCATTCATGCATCAAAGACTGAGACATTCCCTCTTCTTTGACTGACTTTGGCTTCTTATATATGAGCAGGAAGTCAAGAGCTGGCTGGGGTGTCTGTTGAGTGTGTGGTGCTATTTGGAGAGGCCTTGCCTCTACTGGGGGGCCACAGGTGTCTAGGATGTCCCTAATGAAAAGTCTCCTAGGGTTAAAGTATTTTCTTATCTAAGGATGCTGACATTGTGGAAACAAAATGGAATAAATGAGCAACCAGAACAATAACAACAAAGCATTTGGAATCAGAAATCTAAAGGACTGGTCTGCAAAGGGTCAGAACTTAGGGTGAGTGTTGAGTGTTTCTTCTTTTTCAATTGAGCAGGTGATGGACCTGCTTGTACTCCACAAGGAAGACTGAAGCACTCAGGTTTCCAGATGTTGAGGCAGGATCTGAAGTCAGAAATGACTCTGTCTCTTAGTTCTGAGTGATCGTGGAAAAGCAACTTAGTCTGTTTGGACCTCAGTTTCTTCATCTGTAAAATGCTACAAATCTGGATTGGGGGTGGTGGGGTGCTATGGAGATTAGATTAAATTGGAAAATGCACCTGAAAGCTCTTAGTAAATTCAGTGGTATGTACGCACCTATTTTACCTCAATGACCAATTGATGTGTTTAGGAGGTCTACACAAAAGTGAAAATATACATTTTGAGAGAGCAAACAAATTCACTTTCTAATATATTTACATTGCCTTTTAAAAACATGGATTTCATGATAAATGGTGACTCTGGGTGAATGGGAAGTAGGTAGGGGCATTTCTTTGGCTGGGGTAGGTGGGAGGCAGAGAATAAAGTCAGAGGCCAGAACCTTATCTAAGGGAGGTTGTGAATGGCGAACCAAGGTGAAGGCCATGGGCTGGGAGAAAAGGGCACAGTAATAAGGAGGTCAGTCACTTCACTGTTTGGCCCAGGGCTTTTTGCAGGTGTCTGAGTTATTTCAGGTGGTCTTTCTCAGTCACTGGGCTTTTAAATTGCCAATATCAAAATTACTGTGGTGATGCAGCAACTTATAAATCTTACAGTTGTCAGATAATAGAGCCTGGTATCCTAGTAGCAGGAGCACTGAGGGGAGATAAGACTGAAATAAATTTTAATGGACCTCTCTGTCTTCCAATTGTGTTTTGCACACCTATGACTTCTGTTCAGAGAGGTGAAGTTAAGTTATATTTTACATTTCCAATTTTAGAGAGAAGCAAACCTAAATTTATACAGTGATTTTGTCTTTACATATAGGGTAACTCCCAACACCAGACAGATGCAAATATCAGGTAATAGAAATCCATATGGCACCTGCTCTGTATCTCACATCTTTCTTGACAAAGAATAAATTGGGGGTGTACAAAATCCTTTAACATCCATAAAATATTTTCTATCCTCTGTGCATATTTAAAACATCCCAAACAAAAATGAAGTTCTCTTGTCTCTGAAAGGAGATTCCCAGTGTCCCCTGAACACCTACTTCAGGCTGGGCATGGTGGCTCTGGCCTGTAATCCCAGTACTTTGGGATCATGAGGTCAGGAGATAAGAGACCATCCTGGACAACATGGTGAAACCCTGTTTCTATTAAATATACAAAAGTTAGCTGGGCATGATGGCATGCACCTGTAGTCCCAGCTACTTGGGAGGCTGAGGCAGGAGAATCGCTTCAACCCTGGAGGTGGAGGTTGCAGTGAGTCAAATTGCACCACTGCACTTCAGCCTGGGCAACAGAGCGAGACTCCATCTCTAAAAAAACCCCAAGAAAAACCACTTTAATATTTTGCTAGTCTTCCTGCTGCATGTATAGCCCCTTTGGTGTTACTTTTTCCCTAATTGAAGATGGAGACTAGCTTATTGACACAATTCCTGTGGGTGACACTTTGTGTCATTGCCTCCCCATCACTTACTATTGTCCCTCAATTAGTGTTCGTTGAATGAATGAATGAAAAAGTACATGAATGAATGAATGATTTTAGCTTCTAATGTACTCCATTGTCATGTCTCCTTTCAGTCAGAATAATTCCAGTTCTTTCAAGTTTTACAAGGAATCTGCCTTCTTTTTGAACACCAAAACCTTTTGGTTGGCTCTTTACTTAATGCTCTCTATATTTTTCATGTTCCTCTTTGGTTTGAAGTCCAGAATTGGAGACCCATGAAGTCTATCAGGTAAAAATGCTAAAAATCTTAGTCATTTATAGAATAGAGTAAAAAACGTCAGTTCTTAGGACTCTGTGGCTATAACTGACTCAGGTCTAGCTTGTAAGCTTTGGGTCTTGAAACGTTTGAGTTGAAAGGGATTGAAGGAATTATTGTTAAGTGGTTTTGTTCTTTTGTTTTTGGTCTTGTCAGTTCATTTGTTTTGATGTAATGATGAATTAATGTGGCTAAGGAAAAATCTTTATCTCTTAGAAATACTCAAATATTTACAGACGAAATGTTATGGTGTCTAGCGTTTGCTTTAAAAAACAGCAGGAAAGGAGGGGCAGATTAAAGCAAAAGAGATGAAACCAGATATATTGATAATTACTGAAGCTGGATTACTTATATTACTCCCTTTACTTTTATAAATAGGTGTTTTCTTTTCTTTCTTTCTTTTGCAGAGAAAAGTGAACATTTATTTTTGTGCCTTTCTTCCTATGTGTATTTCATGTCTTTTTCAAAACAAGGCCCCAGGAATCTCCAGATTCAATTATGTCCCTGGGCTTGGTTGACTGCTACAGGAGTCTTAGGGAGCCTCTCACCAATGCTAGAGTTACTCATTCGCCAGCATTAAATCCTAGGATAGGAGCTGCAGCAAAGCAGGACTCCTTCCTCCATGGAATGTGCTGATTTCAGACGAGGCGGCAGCCAATGTAGAAAACACTGGCATTTTTCCTTGGAGCTGGACTGTGATGGGAGGTGCTTGCCATGAACATAAGCGACTGTGTTTCCTTTGACCCTTCCTTTCCAGTTTTTGAAGATAAAGCAGGAAGTGATTTTCTCTGAAGATACTTGATAAAAATTCTCCCCAAAAGCAAAAACATATGCTTCCACTTCATTGATAAAAATTTCCTGCTGTTTGGCACCTGGGTGGTTCAGTTGGCAGATGAGCTGATTGATGCGTTCGCCCCAATAGCCAGGTGTGCCCATCTCCCTGAGGAAACCCACTCTTTTCAATAGCACGATGGGCCCCCCGAGAGGTGGAAAGAACCATGAGGTCTCCTGGAAGCGCTTCCCTGGAGAGGCAATTTCATGAACGAGGTCTTCTAAGCAAATGACACCAGACTTCCTCAGCACCATGTTTTCTGTCGGAGGGATGGTCTTACTGTTGACCTTGGTTTGTCCACGTTTCAAAATGAGTGTCGGACAGACTTCAGGTTTGGAAATCTCCAGGTCATATCAGGTTCCACTATATGCAGCATGTTTAGATTCTAGGGGGTAGCTTTTGCAAAGACACCACTAAAACTTCTTTAGGTGAAGTCTTGCCATGGTTCTCTGCACCAGTAAACTCACACCATCAATCCTTTCCATGCATACGACAAAGGCCAAGGAATGTTCATCTGGCAATACCAAGACATGAAGTTTCACTTTTAGTTGTCATGTTTCTGCCACCAGGAATCACGTAGGGATGATTCCGGTCACTTAAACCTGGTCCTTTTCTTTTGCTTTGCTCCTTTACTGAAAGCGCCTGCTTTGCCTGGGTGGCTTTGAGGGTTGAGAAGCCTTCCTCTTGTTCAGGAGATTCTCTGAAACCAAAGGGATTTTTCTTTCCTCTTGCTCTGCCATCTTTCTAGTGCTGCAGTTACTCCAGATTTTTTTTGTAATACAAAGTTAAGAAAAATATATTTAGACAAACTTAATCATTCTAGATGAGAAAAACCAAGACCCAAAGATCACAGAGCTAACAAAACGGAGACTGGAACTAGCAGGTAAGTCCTTTGTCTCCCATTGACATGCTTTTTCCGGTAAACCATGTCTCAGTTCAGCTTGTTGTGCTCTCCCTATAGACTTTATTTTTGTCACCGGCATCCTGGTAATAATAACGTCAGCATGCAAAGGCCATGAACAATTCTAGTCTACTTCCAACCTAACTTAATTTACTATCCCCTGTGATTTTAATAAGCATAAAAAGTTCCCAACTGCAGGTAACTATCAAAAGAGAAAACAGTGTTGATATATCTCTTTGTTCTAGTATCCTTTGGAACCAAAATAAAGGATTGTTAGTGAAAAAAAAAACCCAGACAAACACACGTGCAAGGAATTTCAAATAAGCAATAGTCACTCAACATATTTAAACTTTTAAACAGGAAATTTGCACACTACAACAGAATCTAAATAATGTCCCAGAAGTAATAACTAATTTAAGTGTGTAATAAAATGATAAAATGCTTTGATAGAGCTCTGGCCTGCAGACTCTCTGGGATACACCCAGCATCTTGGCAGCCGTCCAAGGCCCAGAGTGGCTTTGAGTTTGGAACGTTTACTTCATCAGAAGCCAGGACCACCTCAGGAAGTCACCTGTGCCCAGAGCACTGAGGGTTACGTGGTTTTATTCATGTTTCTCTGGAAAAAGGAAGCATATCTTCATTTAAAGGAAAGAAACAGGGGTTGGTCTAAAGCAGGGAGGGGAAGGAGGATTGTGTGTGTATGGGTGGCTGAGAGTGGGTGTGGGAGGAAATAGCTGGGGAGTTTACTCACTCAGGTAACCCTAAGGTAAATGCCATGACATGGTTAAGAGCAAACTGGCAGAGTGGTGTGGCTGGAATAAAAATTTGTTAGTAGGACATTAAGTCAGGTGATTTACTCAGGGGAGGAGAGGTACTTCAGGGGGAGCCCTAACGAGGAAGTTGCCTTCCTGTTTAGAACTAGGGGAGACTACCGGTGAGCCGGCTGTGTAAACCAGTGAGTGCCATAAGGAGGAATTTCTAAACTAATGTGGAATTCAAACGGCACTCACTTCCTTAAATAGATTTCAAAACATTTTGGCTTAGGTTTAAGACAGGTCCTTTAAGCGATTTGTACTTCATGGACAAGCCATAAGAATTTTGTCCATTTTTCCCCATCAGAATTAATCCTCTTTGCTCATAGGACGCATGTCATCCACATAACGTTATTCTCCTCCCCATATTTTTTTGATCGTACCCTCCAATTCCCAAGGTGATTTAAAACTTATAAAGAGGTTCATATTAACATTGGATTTCAATTTTAAACAAGTTTCTCAGTGAGAACCAGTCTGACATAAAAGCATACTTCCGAGTGAATTGTGTATTCATTTAAAGTTTAGGAAAAAAATAAAAACAAACCCTGCTTCACTCCCACCCAGCGTGTAACTGCAGGTCACCACCCCTAGAATGTTGTGCCTTTGAGCTTTGGACTGGATTTGCTTCTGAGGTTAAGAGAAGTGTGTGGCAGATGTTGGGAGGCATTGGGGCTGGGGGTGGGGAGCAGGGATAAAGGGGCTGCCAGATGTTGAGCGGGAGGGTGGAGTGTGAGGATAAAAGCCTGCCAGATGTCTGCAGTGCAGAATGTTGGGCACCTGCTTTCCATGATCTTCAGAGGATGATTTATATCACATAGGGAGGATCTCATAAAGGTCCTCCCCCTCCCCAATAAATTCAGAATTCAGGGCTCCATTGATGATCCTCTGCATGGCTTCTAGCCTCACAGTATATCTTTTTAAAAATTCAAGTTGAGGGTTATGTGAATGAAAAGACACAATCAACCAATATACTCATTTGTAAATAAAAGAGTGTGTGTGGGGGGGGCTTTACATTTAAATCTGTTTTTCTAAATTATAAAGATAATCACCTTTTATTTTCTATTTATTTTATCTTTCCAATAAGAAGTGATTTGCTCTTTCTCTCCCCACAATGGATTTAATAGATTTATTCATCAAGTTTTCTAAATTTAGACACCAAACTGATGTTTTTCTCCCACTGCTTAATTTTATTCTTAGCAGCACTTACATAAAGCCAGGCAGTGAAAGATATGGCAAAACTACTAACTTGCTGTGATCCAGAATGCACTTATAGAATAAAATAATAACGGTGAAGATTGATGTACCAGAGAGACTTAATACCAGTGTCCCTAATGAAATCTGTTTTGTGCTTTTGGCCACATGTTTCCCGTGGTTTTTAGTAGACTAGGTTTCCCTTGTGATGCCTGCCCTAGTCTCAGTTCTGAGGGCACAGATGAGCCACATAAAAGAAAATATGTGGATCTTATAATTTCCTTGCATTTTAGGAAACTTAAGTGTTTTCTAGGACTAGATTTGATTAAACGGGTTATATTTCACTCCTAGATCTTGTTTGAAAGCCTTCAAAATAATTGTATTTGTACTGTTGTTGGGAGTATAAATTATTTCAGTCATTGTGGAAGATAGTGTGGCAATTCCTTAGAGACCTAAAGACAGAAATACCATTTGATCCAGCAATCCCATTACTGGATATATTCCCAAAGGAATATAAATCATTCTGTTACAAAGACACATGCATGCATATGTTCATTGCAGCATGATTCACAATAGCAAAGACATGGAATCAACCTAAATGTCCATCAATGGTAGACCAGATAAAGAAAATGAGGTACATGTACACCATGGAATACTATGCAGGCATAAAAAGAACAAGATCATGTCCTTTTCAGTGATATGAATGGAGCTGGAGGCCATTACCCTTAGCAAACTAACACAGGAACAGAAAATCAAATACTGCATGTTCTTACTTATAAGTGGGAGCTAAATGATGAGAACACATGGACCCATGATGGGGAACAACACACACTGGGGTCTACTGGAAGGTGGAGGGTGGGAGGAGGGAGAAGATCAGGAAAAATAACTAATGGGTACCAGGTTTAATACCTGGATGATGAAATAATCTGTACACAAACCCCCAAGACACACAGAATTACCTATGTAACAAACCTGCACATGTACTCATGAACTTAAGTTAAAAAAAGAGAAATAACTGTATTTGGTGACTTGGAGTGTGAACTAAGAGATGGAAAAAGATTGAGAGAGAAGCTACGTTTGTCCCAGTGGCCCCTCAATCTTCAGAAGGCTCAGGCTTGCCATTCGCCCTGCACCGTGATTAGCAGTGTCGATCACTGCTCCTCTAGACTGCACTGGCATTCAAGCATTCAGTAAATAGTTATCGAGCTCCTAGTAGGTACCACTCTGCTAAGTTCTGGGAATGCAGTGCTAAAAAAGGTTTCTTTCCCCTTAAAACTCCAGTGTACTGTGGAAGACAGACATTGAGCAGATAATTGTTGAAATACTTATTCACAAGGGGTAAGTTCTAAAAGAGAAGAGAATAATGTGTGCTATGAGAAAGATAACAGGGGGACTTTGATAGATGTCATCAGATAACCATGGAACAAATTACTGTATGACTTGGCAAATTGCTTCCTCATTTGGGATCACCAGATAGCTGCTAGGTTAGGCAAGTCAGCTTTAAAATGTGATGGATGCAAGCATTTTGTCAGGTGGTACTTTCTTGTTTTCCAAGAAAATGGAAAAATCCTTTTTTTGGCCTGTACTCCAGATTCTTCCAGGGCCATTTCCAGAGTCGATACTCGTTTTTACATTTAGGCTCTGGATATTTTAAAATAAAAATTTAATTTTAGAATAGTTTCGATGTGTAGAAAAATGACCTTGATGGTTTTGAGAAGTACTCGTCGGGCATTTTGTAGGATGCCTTGCTAAGGGAACCCTCATAATTTTCTCATGATTAGGCTGGGGTTATGAGGTTTTGGGAGGAAAACTACAGAGGGCACTTACTATCAATATGATTTATCATTGTTGATGTTGACCTTAATTGCCTGGCTGAGGTAGTGTTTGTCTGCCCCCACCCCCCCCATTTCATACTGTGCTTTTTGGAGGAAGTTACCATGTGCAGTCTGTACTTAAGGAGTTATGTTTCACCTCCTTGAGGGTGGAGTCTCCACACAAGTTGTTTGTCAGTCTCCTGCATGGGAAATTTGTCTATTCTTCCTCATTTATTTCTTTAGTCAATCATTTATTTATATCAGTATTGACTCACGGATATTTATTTTATACTTTGGGCTATAATCCAACACTATTTAACTTCGTGTCTCAAATTGTTCTACCTTTGGCTAGAAGCTCTTTCAGTTGGCTCTTGTGCCCCTGAGACATAAGTGTATCTGTGTGTGTGTGTGTGTGTGTGTGTGTGTGTGTCTGTGTGCGTGTGTCTTCTTCAAAACTTTTTTTTCAGTACTTCTTTACTTTTTGGCCCTATAGGATGGTCCAGGCTGATCTTGTGTTTTTCCTGCTATAGTTCTAGAATCAGCCATTTCTCCAAGGAGCCCTGGTTTCTTTTGTTAGAGAATGGTACTGGAAGCCAGGATCTGTGTAGTTTTCCTGGTTTGTTTTTCACGCTATAAACCACCTGTGGAATAGTCTGGATAGGAATGTAGGGTGGAGAAGGAAGTCTGAACTTCAGAGTCAGACCCAATATCTATTTCCCATGTTTCCCACTTACTAACTGCAGAGCCCTGAGCAAATAACCTCTCACAATCTCACCTTTCTTGTCTGTAAAATGGGCATATTGCTTACCTTGCGTGATGATTGTGAGAATAAGAAAAAGGATTTACAGTGGGCTTGGCGCACAGCATCTCTTCAAAAAGTCATTTTTATGGAGCAGGGTAGGTCCATATGTCACCACCCTGGAGTTGGCTGAATACCAAGGAAAATAGACATTTAATTTTTTTTATTACAAAAACAAAACCATATTATCCCTGAAGGAAATAAAAAAGGAGGATGTTTTTCTTACAACCCTATTACCCTAACACATGTTCCTTTTTAATCCCTGTCATTATGAACTTATTTAAAAAATATTTCCATTACATTGTATATAATAAGAGAAATAACATTTTACCATAATGTATATAGTAATATTAAAATAGCCCCACTTATTAGGTACCTATCCTGTATTCAACTTTTATGTGGATTTTTATAATCTCCATTTGATGGCTGAGAAAACTGAGGCACAAATAGGTTAACTACTTTTCCACAAGGCACACAGCCAAGGAGTGGGGAAGACAGGATTTAAACTGAGATCTGTCTGATGCCAGAGCTGGACTCTTTAATCATTGTTACTTTTTCTCTTTTAAGTAGACACCCCCCACCCTCCAGTCACATGTGCATACACAGGCATACATATTAATTTTTCTTTTTCTTTTTTTTTTGAGATGGAGTCTTGCTCTGTCTCCCAGGCTGGAGTGCAGTGGTGTGATCTTGACTCCCTGCAACCTCTGCCTCCTGGGCTCAAGCAATTCTCTTGCCTCAGCCTCCCTAATAGCTGACATTACAGGTGCCTGCCCCTGCGCCTGGCTAATTTTTGTATTTTTAGTAGAGACAGGGTTTCACCATCTTGGCCAGGCTGGTCTTGAACTCCTGACCTCATGATCCACCTGCCTCGGCCTCCAAAAGTCCTGGGACTACAGGCGTGAGCCACTGTGCCCGGCCCATATTCATTCCTTTATATCACATATGCTGCCTACCATGCTAGAGGCATTGACAGATGTTGGTAATAAAAAGATGAATTGCTCACAGCACCCCCCCTCCCTTTTTTAAGGTGTTTAGGATTTTATAGGAGATATTACACATAAAGAGGACTGCAGTGAAGTTCTTCCAGACCTATACAGATTTTGGAGTTTTGAATAAAAATGCTTATATTTGTCCAGTGACACCAGAGAGAGTTTGATGGAAGTGGTGACATTTGAACTGAGACTTGAAGGATGGGCTAGATTTAAATGAGTAGGTTTGTGGATGGTAGGAGCATCTCAGCCAGATGAAATAGTAAACATAAAATCAGATAGGCTTGTGATAGATTAGATCACTAATCTTCCACCCTGTTCAGGGAGGAGCACACTCCCTTACCGCCAGTGACTTTGGGCTTGGCCCTGTAACTCTCTTATGGAAAGTTTCAGTGGAATACGGGTGGAGGTAGTAGCATGGTATTTGTGAGTACAGACTTCAAAAGTCGCCTGATAAGTTTCTGCAGCCCTCTTGAAGCTTCTTCCCTCTGTCTTGAGAACAGCTCATCTCAGGGAACCGTGGCCCCTTCTGCGTGGGGTCTGGAATGAAGCCACGTGGAACCAAACCTGAAGTGCTCTGGCTTAAGTCCAGCCTTGCCCAGATCAGCCCAGCTGAAATCAGCCAAATGCCAGCAGATGTACAAACCTGGGAGTGAAAATAAATGTTAGTTTTTATGAATTCCTGAGATTTCGGGGGTTGCTTGTTACACAGCATCATCTCAGCAGACATACAAGGCCAGAAAGGATAGGCCACGTTAGAAGAGAAACTAGTCCAGGTTGGCTGAAGAATATACATGCAAGCCTGTGCCTGTGTGTAGAGAAGAAATTTAACACATGAAAATAATAAGATGACTCAGACTTTGTTGGATTTTGGCAGCCGAAATGGCCAAGATTATTTTATAAGCATCTTACATAGGATTTATTAAAAAATATACAAAATTAAGGATTTGGAATAAAAGCACAGAATGACTGAGGTATTTTTCCTTTTCTTCCTCACCACTTTACTTTTTTTTTTTTTTTTTTTTTTAATATGCCATCTTGCTCTTGTCGCCCAGGCTGGAGTGCAGTGTCACGATCTTAGCTCACTGCAACCTCTACCTCCTGGATTCAAGCAATTCTCCTGCCTCTCAGCTTCCAGAGTAGCTAGGATTACATGTGTCTGCCACCACGGCTGGCTCATTTTTGTATTTTTAGTAGAGACGGGGTTCCACTGTGTTGGTCAGGCTGGTCTCAAACTCCTGACCTCAGGTGATCCATCCTCCTCGGCCTCCCAAAACATTTCACTCTTTTATGGGGTCCAGCACACACCAAATCTAGAATAAACATTAGGAACATGGTTTTTCCCTCAAACAACCTTACGGTCAGTTGAATAAGCAACATAGATACGTGCACAGGAAATACAAGGGGGGTGCCTGAACACAAGAAAGCAGCAGGATTTAAAGTGAGGAAGGGATCTGATGCTTTTTCAGCTTCATGACATAAAGGAGATATGCTAGCAAGAGGTTAACCTGTCAGTGTGATGGGTGTAATTGATTTATAAATACCCTATCCTGAGGCCAGGTAATTACGAAGAGTCCTCTATGTTCTTTAGTTTTCCACCTTCAGAGTCCAGCAACATAAATACACATTGCTGGTGATTGACAAGCCACCTGGATGCTTAGCCCAAGCTAGAGGCCTGGTGGGAGGACATAAAGTATTTTTAAAGCCAAAGAGGTGTGGAAGAAAAAAGACTGGGTAGGTGGCTCTGTAGGAGAGGACTGTGAGGGGGACCTTCTTGGGAAGGTCCTAAAGTGTAAAACTAAAACTTGATGCTAGTTGAAGGAGTGGACATGGGTGCAATAGACCAGAAGGGCCTTTCTTTAATCTGTATCCCTTGTGGACTCGGGTTGGATGATGTCCCCAACTTAACAAGAAAAGATTGTGTTTTCTCCTGGTTTTGTCTTGTGTGCTTTACTGTAAGTCCAGCTGGTGATGGATGATATCACCCCACCTCTGACTTCCAAGTCGTCTGTATGCCATTGTGCTAAAAGAGCTTCTGTCTCTTCTTTGCCATAGTCTCCAGTGCCCTTGTGTTCTCTGTCTCCTTTATGACATGTAGTGACATTATGTTTCGGGTAGTAAATTCTGCACCATGGAGTAAAATTACAACTATGATTTCCCTGTGGCTTAAAGATGAGGAAACACTGTGACCATGGTGCATGCCTCAGAGATGCTTCTAGCATTCCCTTCAGTCTCCACGGAATCAATCCATATTCTTTCCAGGATGGGCAATGAAATGCAGGGCCCTCCATTTGAGTTTTGACTGAACATTGCCCCGACCTCCCCTGCTGGTGTGACTAGAGGAACCCTAACTGCAGCTGTAAACCCCATAGGAAGCTTTGCCACTTAAGGAGCGACAAGACATATTTCACAGAGATGTGTTGAACAGTTGCTATTTGACAGGCGCTGTGGTAGGCATAGCAAGGGCCTCAAAAATTAATCAGACATGATTCTTTCCTTCATGGGGATTTATAATCTAGTGGAGAAGGTAGGCAGAACGCAAAGCAGTGCAAGGATGTGGGAGGCTGAGTGGAGGGACAATTTGTGTTGGCTAGTTACAGACCACCTGCCTCTGGGTTCCATGTTGGAACATAGTGCAACAGAAACCCCGTCCTGGCCGAAGGAAGGCCAGAAGCTGGCCCAATGGAGAGGTTTGATCTAAAACGTGATCCGAGCCTCGTGAAAGCGAAAACACCCTATTCTGCTCCAGGGTGAGCAGAACAGACTCGACTGGATAAAAGAGCCTCGTTTTAAGGCCCCACGTGAGCATTTTTTTCTCCCAGCCTCTTATTTTTGTTTCACCTCCAAGAGACACTGTCTAGCAAGCTCCTAGGACATTCTTTGCCCGTGGGATACAGATAGTATAATTCCAGTGGGTGTCAGATCAGAACCAAGTGGGTTTGTATTTTTAGCAACAAAACTACTACACTGGCCATGAGCTGGTTTCTCTTTGAATAGAAATGAAGGGAGCTAGCTCTTCTTTCTTCTCTTAGGAAGTGATACTCCTTTCAGCTCCACTAAGCTCCCATGAAGATCATTCTGAAGATCTGGTGGCCAAATATCACTTGCTAATAGTTCATTCATTTTTTTCTGAAGGAGAAGAGTCTTGGAAGACAGCCTGGGAACCAGGCTTATGGGCTGGGAAAACAGACAGGAAGCCAGGCGGCAGCTGTTTTTAATGTGCTTGGAGACTACATATGTAATATGTACAGAACACACTGCATTCAGTAAGATCGCAACATATGCATGTGAGTGTGGTAAGAACGTGACAGAACTGGTGCTGCCCACACCGTGGAAATACTGTCACGACGACTGCGCCACGTGGCTTCTCGTCTCAGACTATGGCAGCCAGGCCAGCTTCTTCTCAGCATTCGGTATAATGCTAGAATGCTCTGCTTTTCCCACATGACTAATACACAACACTGCCAGAATTGTCTGTGATAACTTCTAATCTCTGGGGAGAACTCAGGTCTCCTGGAGCTACGGGATAGTTTCAGGACTAAATGGAGTCCTCAGACACAAGCAATTAGCTATGCTACCAAAGAGTAAAGCTTTGAGAGGGAGGGAGAGAAAATGCCATCGTCACTAAAATCAGGTGAGGTGAATGATCTCTCATAGTCTCACGTTTGAGAGAGCCCCTCCCATACTGATCTTCTGCTCAGGGGGAGGAAGAGCCCCTGAAGATCATTGTTTTCATGCACCTAAAAATGTTGCTCCCTCTTTTTTTTTTTTTTTGAGGCAGTCTTGCTCTGTCACCCAGGCTGGAGTGTAGTCGCCTGATCACGGGTCACTGCAACGTCCACCTCCCAGGTTCAAGCAATTCTGCTGTCAGCCTCCCGAGTAGCTGGGATGGGATTACAGGTGCCCATCACCACTCCGGCTAATTTTTGTATTTTTAGTAGAGACAGGGTTTCACCACATTGATCAGGCTGATCTCAAACTCCTGATCTCAAGTAATCCACCCACCTCAGCCTCCCAATGTGCTGGGATTACAGGTGTGAGCCATCATGCCTGGCTGCTCCCTCTTTTTTTAATAAGCTTTTTTTTTTTTTTTGAAATTTTGAAATAGTTTTATACTTACAGAAAAATTACAGATAGTATAGATCGTTTTCTTTTACCCTTGAACCAGCTTCCCTTATGTTATCATCTTAGATTATCTTGGTACATTTATCAAAAGTAAGAGACCCATTTTTTAGTACATTACTATTAACTCTAGACTTCCTTTGAATTCCACCCATTTTCTAATACTGTGTTTTATTTTCTGCTCCAGGATCCAGTCAGGATGGCATATTTTATTTATTTGTCATGTTTCCTTAGTCCTTTCTGGTCTGTAGCAGTTTCTCAGTCTTGCCCCGTTTTTCATGACCTTGACAGTTTTAAGGAGAATTGGCCAGCTATTTTTAGAATTTCAAAAAAAGTCTCTCTTTTAACATGAGGCCTGATTATCCCTTGCTTGGGAGAAGCTATTTCTAGTCTTAAAAGGCCAAAAAAGAATCCTGGTAGATCTTGGGGGAGAGAAGGAATGGAGGAGGGACTGGAGTTCCTCCCACACTGCTCGTCTGCTCATGGGGAAGAGGAGCACCTGAAATCAAAGTTGGCCCCAGGTATTTGAGGGCAACTCCGTGAGTTAGTAGTCTCGCCCTACTACATGTCAGAATCACTTGGGGAGCTTTTCAAAATACTGATGCCCAGAACCCACCAAGCCAATTACATCAAAATTTCTGGGGATGTGGTACAGGCATGGATATTTTAAAATAGCACACCAGGTGATTCTGATGAGCAGCCCGGATGGAGAACTTCAGACTTAATTAGTAATAAAGAACACACTTGCCTGCATGTCCTAGAAACGGCCATGGAGAAGCAGCCGGCTCCAGGTACACAAATTGGTCAAAGATTTGGGATTTGGAATCCTGAAAAAGCCTGTTTATTATCAATTTAACTTATGGTACTATTCTATTTACTTATTTGTCTTGAGAACTGAGTGCTAGGCAGTCAATTTGCTTTCTTAATCATCATCTGATTTGGGACTAAAACGAGTGAGTTACCCTTGATCACTGAATATCCTAATTTCAGTGTAGTGGCCAGAGCTGACCTGTCAGAGGTATTAATATACTCTGTTGCTCAGATAAAAACACTACCCTGAGAGCTGGGAGACGGAGTTTCAGTCTTAAGATTTTAAATGCTACTGGGCCACTGGCTGACCAGGTCACTTATTTTCTTTGGAACTCACGGAACTTACCAGAAAGGGTTTGAATTAGGTCATGACAGATCTCCTCTGGGGCTCTGAGATTCTATGATTCAAGGAGTCAGAAGACTGCCTTTTTTTTTTTTTGAGACCGAGTTTTGCTCTTGTTGCCCAGGCTGGAGTGCAATAGCACGATGTTGGCTCAACCTCCGCCACCCAGGTTCAATCGATTCTCCTGCCTCAGCCTCCCGAACAGCTGGGATTACAGGCGACTGCCACCATGCCTGGCCAATGTTTGTATTTTTTAGTACAGACGGGGTTTCTCCATGTTGGCCAGGCTGGTCTCAGACTCCTGACCTCTGGTGATCCACCCACCTTGGCCTCCCAATGTGCTGGGATTACAGGCGTGAGTCACCGTGCACAGCCCAAGACTGCCGTTAAAATCCCCATTAGTTACTTACTAAATGTTTTACCTCAAGGGAGCCACTGGATCCTGCCAACCCCATTTGCCTATCTGTTAAGTAGGGGTAGGAATACCTGTGGACACTAACTGAGATCTTTCTGAAGTGCTGTGCGATTCTAGCTGTAACATTTTCTGAAAAGGTGGGTGATTCTTTCCTGTCTTTGTTGGGGAATCTTTGTATCACTGCTTTGTATCTTTCCTATGCCTCTTTATCATAGATTTAACTGACAGCATTATTCTGTTTACCCACTTAAAAAAATTGGCTTGAAAACTGAGTGCTAAGCAGTGAATCTGTTTTCTTAATTGTCTGATTTGGGGCTAAAAAAGTGAGTTATGAAACCCTTGCTCACTGAATATCCTAATTTCAGTGGTCTAGTGACCACAGCCGACCCTGTGGAGGTATAATCTATTGCTCAGATAAAAACATTGCACAGAGTTTCACAAGTGTCAGTGCAGTGTAAGTGCCTCATAGGTACTCAATAAATATTTGTGGGTTGAGTAAATGGCATAATTTGAAGACGAAACTCGAGTCAACATGGCAGTGGGTCGCAATAGTGGCTTCTCATTAGAGTCACCTAAGTAGTTCTAAAAATAATGACTCTCCCAGAGCAATCAACTTAGAATGTCTGGAAATGGAATCCAGGTTTTGAGTTTTTTAAGGGTCCCCAGGTCATCTCCATGTGCAGCCAGCGTTGAGAACCACTCCCTTAGAAGGCCAGTTTTTCTTGCTCAGCAAGTTAAAGAAATGGAACGAGGCTCAGATATAAAGACTGCCCAATCCTTGAAGCATTTGCATTGCATTTTTACTTCATCCACCATACACTTAGCACAGGACAGGCACCTGGCAGGAACTCAATGAGTATTTGTTGAATTGGATGGAATTAAAAAAAAAAAATGCCCAGACTGCCATTTCCTCCCACAGCGATTTTACTCCCTATGTGAAAATATGTGAAAAGCAGGTAAAGTCAGGAGTCGTAACCCACATTTTCCATGCAGTCATATTCTCATTACAACACAGGGTACAATTTTTTAGGATTTGCATAATTTAGTGAGTCTCATTGAAAAAGAGTTCCCTCTTCATTTCAACCCCGCCCTGTGTCTTCTTTCCTTTCTGGCCTCCCAGCCCAGCAGCTGACTGGAGCTTGGGATTGGTGGCACTTCAGCGTGGAGGGGTGGCATTTTCAGTGGCTGGGGTGGTTGCAGTGAGCCCACTGACTGCCACTGCTTCTGGGTATTTTCTCCACTGACTGAAAGGCACCTGATTTGATCTTCACACTCCCTTGGGTCCTCCATGCTTTATCCATCCTCATGTTAAAAGCTTATTTTAAACAAGATTCTGAGATTCTGGTCTTATTATTAATACAGGTGCTTACTTAGTTTCAGATAAATACAGAACCCCCCCAAACCCCCCGCTTTTGAATGTGTTGTAGCTTTATATGAGGCTAATGGAGCAAGGCAATGCTCAAACGTCAAATTAAACTGCACAGCTCTGTAATCACTCAGCCTGACATGGCATAAAAGGATAATTAGTAGTTCATTACATGGAACATTGTTTGTTCAGCTAAATTGATTTCTCAGCTGCCCATGTTTTCTGTTTACTTAGTAAGCGCTCCATTGCACATTTTTATTTGAGAGCTAGGAAATCCCTTCCCCTGATTTTTTTTTTGATCAGTGCAGTTTTAAAATATAATTTGCTTGAGCTGGGTGAACCTCCGAATGACATACAGGTGTACGGTAACAACCACAAGTGTCGGATTGATGATGGAACATAAGACCAACCGTGGTTAGAGACCTGGGAGACTGTACCAAAAGGCTAGAACATACCCAGTGCCTTTGTACCTGGAAATGCTTTTGTGGCTGTTTGCTTTTCAACTTAAGAGTGAATTCCCCTTTCGGAAAGGGAGGGGGTGAGAAAGAAATTGGAATAGACACCAAATCCCTTGCTGTTCAAAGTGGAAATTTTCCAACAAAGTTTTTCTTAAACCCTTCATGTTGCCTGTTAATGCCAACATAAAGAAAACAGTGGCTGTTTTAGGATTTCCTACCACTCTGCTCACTATCAGCAGGATTTAGAAAAAAAGGCTAAATGCTGACTTCAAAACTTCCTCAACTTGCTGCCTTTTAACGATCATGTGAATTTTCTAGGTTGGGGAAGCACAGCTCTCCGTGGCACCCTCCTCCTCGGCTGTTTCCATGTCTTTTGTACTTCTCCTCTCTGAGGTGTAAGGCAACCACATACAGTTTTTTTTTTTTTTTTTTTTTGAGACTGAGTCTCTCTCCGTCACCCAGGCTGGAGTGCAGTGGTGCGATCTCGGCTCACTGCAACCTCCGCCTTCTGGGTTCAAGCGATTCTACATTTTGCTGGACAAATACAGTCATTCAGATGCCTCCTAACACGTAGCTCACCTCGACTTTTCCATTTACTTAGCTATGCTTGGCCGATAGGTTGAATGCATTGCACTAAATGACACCTTGGGGTTTTGATAGTCACAGAAGAGGGAAGCCAGTTCAAGCCTTGGGCACATGATGAAACAGAAATCTGGGTAGTATTTCAGGCTGAGAGTTTGGCTACAAAGAAATTGTTTCCCAAAAGATTCTCAATGTTAATTTGATTTTGCCAGTCCTTGGAGGAACTTAGAAATTTGCCTTTTAAAATTAAACGTTGTTGGCTGGGTGGAGTGGCTCACGCCTGTGATCCCAGCATTTTGGGAGGCCGAGGCGGGAGGATCATGAGGTCAGGAGTTTGAGACCAGCCTGGCTAACATGGTGAAACCCCATGTCTACTAAAAAATACAAAAATTAGCCGGGCATGGTGGTGCGTGCCTGTAATCGCAGGTTCTCAGGAGGCTGAGGCAGGAGAATTGCTTGAACCTGGGAGGTGGAGGTTGCAGTGAGCCGAGATCACACCACTGCACTCCAGCCTGGGTGACAGCAAGATTCAGTCTCAGAAAAAAAAAAATTAAACGTTGTCATTCTCTATTTGTACAGGAAGACTGTTAAAGGGATACCGTCAGTCAACATGAAGAGAGGGGAGGCCTTTTAAGACTGGGCAAAGAAAAGCTCAGCGGCTCACCCTGATAGTCTTGAAAGACTACTAGCTAGGGTAGTCTACTACTTTAGTTTCACTAGGGTGCACCCCAGCCGTGCATACGTATGTGCACACTGGTGGAACTAAAGACTGCATTAAATTCCACTGCAACCAAGTTCTGGGTTTCTTTCCTTGGCCCTTTAGAACATTAGAAGGCTCCTGTAACATACACGCAATATATCGAGCAGGGGGCTCTCATCTACCAGTAATAATGGGAGTAAATAGAGCCTTCATGGATGAAATCTCCAAGTCATCCTCAAGGCTCACCAGTGCCTTTAGATTTAATCTTCTTCCTAGCAACATGGTTAGGTGCTGGATGAAAAGTTGGAGGTATGCTTGGAAGAAGAGAATCTTAACCTTTGAAGAGAGCATGGACACATTTATGTATTCTTAGCACACAATGACCCAGCAGGAACTCTGAAATAGAATTTCAAAGATTTTTTTTTTTTTCTGTAAAGAAAGTAATTTTGGGGTGAAAATCTTAGGCAGGCTATTCTCTTATAGGCTTAATACGGACACCAGGTAGGATAGAAACCTGTGATTATCCTGTGCGTAGGGGGACTTTGTTCGGACTAAAACAATACTGATAATTAATGAATGTGACTGTCGTGAACTGAAGCCCTACTATGTGCCCGGGACTATGCTACACGCTGTTCTCGGCCATTGGGGTGTCTTCCTTCCCAACTCTGATTATAGGCTTTCTTTCCCTTCTTGGGCTCATTCCAGAACTTCGGGTTCAGGAAACTGGGTAACTGTCCTTTCTTTCTGGGTGCTACCTGGCACCTGGGTGTTTGCCAGGAGGCTTGCCCACCTGTTCTGCTCTCTTAACTTCCTGCCAATCTCCTGGCCTCTCTTGGCCAGGGCGTAGACATTCTGGTTCCTTTTTGCCATCCCCTATCTCATTCCTCTGAATTTTGGCAATTAGATTAGCTGTTGCTGGCCCTCCCACCCTGAATCCCTACCACTCCCTGAACTGCACATGCGTCATTTTATTAAAGTTCAGCTGTCACAGCTAAACTACTGGACATCACGTTATAATTCCTGGGTTTCCGTTTCCACAGACTCTCCTCTCCTAGACTGCCAGAGACCCACGAACTGCTTCTCTCAGAGCAAGCCTGGGCTTCATATATCGTCTGCCACCTCAATCACAGCCTCCTTTCTGCTCTCTTCAGGACACAGGGTTAAAATTTTGTTCGGATGCCCCTTCAGGATTCCTACTGGCTGCCATTGCTATCATCCCTCCTTAGCTTCCTCTACACCAAAATTGCCGCATTTTCCTCCTATCTCACTTTTTCTTCTCCCCACCTCAATCTCACTAGATGTTTCTTCCCATTCTCTAAAGTCTGGGGAGACCACGAAGTAGTCCTAAGCCTGTCTCATTATTTTAAAAATTTCCTTCCCTTCTCCATCTAGGTGCTCTCCTTTGGCCCCAGGGTTTAAAATTCCACCTGTACCTGCCAGGCACAGTGGCTCACGCCTGTAATGCCAACACTTTGGGAGGCTGAGGCAGGTGGATCCCCTGAGGTCAGGAGTTCGATATCAGCCTGATCAATATGGTGAACTCTCCTCTCTACTAAGATGCAAAAATTAGCCTGACATGGTGGGGCGGGGGGGTGCCTGTAATCCCAGCTACTTGGGAGGCGGAGGCAGGAGAATTGCTTGAACCCGGGAGGCGGAGGTTGCAGTGAGCTGAGATTGCACCACTGCCCTCCAGCCTGGGCAACAGAGCGAGACACCGTATAAAAAAAAATCCCATCTGTACATGCTGATGTCTCTTCATGCAGTATCTTTAACCTCAAACTTCTCCTGAGCTTCAGACGCATATAGCCAAATTCATAATCAACATCTTAGGGTAGAATGGCCATCTTAAAAAGAGCTTAGGCTTAAGAACTTAGCTTAAAAATAACGTAGGCTTTCTTTCCCAAAAATGGTTTTGCTCTTTTCTTTCTTTTTTTTTTTAGTTAATAGCTGCATCTAGCTGCTGAGGTTAAAAACCTAGGAATCATTCTTGATTATTCTCTTTTCCTTACCCCCATATCCAGTCCTGGTGTTCTGCTATCCAAAACGTATTTCCAGTGTGTTACCTTTCGTTTAGTTCTGAGCCCCTCTAGTCTCTCCGCCAGACTATGGTCATAGCCTCCTAACTCATTTCTTCTGATTCTGCTCTTGCTCCCTCAGTCTGTTCTCCACAGAGCAGGCAGGGTGCTCTTTGAAAAGCAAAACTCAGTCAGGATCGTATCATTTCCTGTTTTAGCCCCACGGCTTTCCATAGCGCTTAGAACACCTTCGCCTGACCCACAGGCCCCCTCATCTGCCCCCTTCTCACTTTCTGGGTTCATTCCATGCTTTCTTCTCCTCCCTGAAATGGTCAGGTTTCTCCTACAGCAAAGCTCTTGTGTTTATTGCTTCCTTCTTCCAGAATGCTCTTCCCCATATCACTGCATGACTGCCTGGGCCTTGTCATTAAGGTTGTAACTCAAATATCACCCTTTCAGAAAGGCCTTTCCTGAACCTCATCTAAAGTCACCCTCGTTCAAATTATCCTGTATTTTTCCTTTCTAGTATGAATCACTGTTAACTTTCTAAAAAATTGTTTTGGATGGTTTACATCTTTATTTTTATTTATTTCCTTTTTGTGAGATGGAGTCTCACCCTGTCGCCCAGGCTGGAGTGCAGTGGCGTGATCTTGACTCACTGCAACCTCCACCTCCTGGGTTCAAGCGATTCTCCTGCCTCAGCCTCCCGGGTAGCTGGGACTACAGGTGTGCACTACCACGCCCAGCTAATTTTTTGTATCTTTAGTAGAGATGGGGTTTCACCATGTTGTCTAGGCTGGTTTTGAACTTCTGACTTCATGATCTGCCCACCTTGGCCTCCCAAAGTTCTGGGACTACAGGCATGAGCCACTGTGCCCAGCCTACACCTTTATTATCTGTCTTTCTCTGTAAGAAAGTAGGCTCCATGTAGGCACAGCCTTTGTTTTGTTCACAGCTGTATCTCCTGTGCTTGGATGAATGCCTGGCATGTAAGAGATGCTCAATAAATATCTGAATAAATAAATTCCAGAATCCTCGCCAGGTTGGGGAAAAGTCCCAGTATGCGCCTGTGAACACTCACTGCTCTGCCTTTGTCTTCAGCATAATTAGGAACTCTGCCCTTCCGTCTTGCCTGACTTCTAGCTACTCATCTGCAATGACCTTTGGAGCTGCTTTTCTGAGCCCAACTTCACCTTGCCTTGCCTTGCTCTGTGTGGCTAGGAGAACTATGGTGTTTCACCTCTGAGTCTACAAAGCTGAATTACAACAGCTTTGCCCTCCAGTTTGTCACTGGAATCTTTTGGGTTTCATACGCGCCCTAAGCCCCAGGCTTTGGCATCTGTTTCAGTCGTTGCTTCTCATACCTGTCTTGAATTTGGTTTGTCAAGGTCTCCCTTTCTCCTTGATGCTTGCTTACTATCAGGTCTTACAAGATTCTCTAGGGCTGTTCCCTACATTTTGGAGACACGGGGCATCCAGAAAAAGCAGTGTGAAGCTAAACTCCAACAGAGGCTAAGGAAGACAGGTTCACTTTCATCTCAAGTACAATTCCACTGCAATTACGATTGTGTATATTTCACCACCACTTCGCCAAGAAATTAGTGAATCAGGAAGTGTGCTATTTTCTCTTAACCCTTCCTGAGGAAGAGCAATCATATAATTAAATATATTAAGGCTCATCAAACTGCAAAATCTGGTGATGCAAATGGAGAAGAAAAGCAAAATTTACACAGTTGGCAGCTTGAGACATTGCATAGAAGAACCAATATGGAAAAAGAAATGTAATACAAGCCTCAGAATTTAAAAAGAAAATGTCACTCTTATGTTCTAGCTATTGTTTGGCTTTTTGATAGTAGGTATGAATACATGACTGTAAATAATTTGCATAAATCTATACTCCAATTATAGGTTTATAGATGATGTATGCAATGTGTAGGTGATATTTATATTTTGCTTTAATGAAAAGTTATAAAATGGGTAATATTTATTCAAGATGCTGAAATAACTTCTTTGGGTTTATTTGAATGATTAGGCCAGGAGCACATTCATATATATATGAAAAAAATGCTAGTTGTGCAGCATTTCAATCTGTCAAGCAAATATACATGCATGTTTCTCTTTTGAAAAGCATATTATTCTGTGTCCAATAAATCAAAATGAGCTCTTCCAAGTAACTTACATCTGTTGGATAAATAAAATTTGATCACACACACACACACACACACACACACCCTTCACCTATTAAAATCCAACTTGGGGACAAAACTAATTTAGTTATGCAATGCCTATAAAAATAAAATAGGTGTTTACATAGTGAGGTCAAAGAAAACCTATGTTAGAAAAGAATTGTTTTCCATTATCTAATAATTCATAATTTATTTAACCAGTCTGTTATTGATAGACATTTAAGAGTGATCTATTATATGATTGTAGGCCAGGTGTATATTTATTTGTACCCAGGTAGAAATATTTCTATAAGATTCAATTCTGAAAGCAAAATTGCTGTTTTAAAGGAATTGTGTATTTTAGTTGACAGATTTTGTGAGATTTAACCTTCCATCAATAGAGCATAAGAATCTTCACACTCTTATATTCTCCACTGCGGGACTCTTAGGTTTTGATCATTTGATGAGTGAATACAACTTCCTGTAGTTTTATTTTTTGTTTATAATTTTATTGAAGTATAATTGACGTACAATAAATTTGACTTGCCATTTTGTGTGTGTGTGTGTGTGTGTGTCTGTGTGCAGGAAAAAGAGAGAGAGAGAGAGAGAAACATTACCACAACCAAGTTAATAAGCATTACTATTACCTGTAAAAGTTTCCTTGTGCTTTTTGTAATTCTTCCTTACTTCCTCCTTCCCCTCCCCACACTGTCCCCAGGTAACCAATGATCTCCTTTCTGTCACTATTCTATTTTCAAGCCTTTCTTTAACTGGATTCAAATCTTGTGTTTTCTTGATAGTCTGGCTTCTTCCCTTCAGCATAATTATTTTGAGATTCATCCATATTATGTGTGTTAATAGTTTATAACTTTTTTTTGAGTAATATCCCATTGTATGGATATACCACAATTTACTTTCCAGTCACCTATTCATGTTCATCTGGGTTGTTTTCAAATCTCTTTGCTATTAGAATTATGTGTCCATATACTTTCATTTCTCTTGGGTACCTAGGAGTGGAAGGGCTGGGTTTTATGGCAGGTTTATGTTGAACTTGTAAAGAAACTGTCAGATCGTTTTCAAAGTGATGGTAACATTTTACATTCCCACAGTGAGAGTTCCAATTAATCCACATCCTCTTCAACGCTCAATCTTTCAAATTTTAGCTGTTCTATTAATAGTAATGTGCAGTGGTATGTCATTGTCATTTTAATTTGTATTTCTCCAAAGACTAATTATATTGCACATCTTTTCAGGTGTTTATTTCTCATTTATATATCTTCTTCAGTGATGTATCTGAACGTTTTTCCCATTGCTTTATTCAATTGTATGTCTTATTATAGAGTTGGAACAATTCTTTATATATTCTAGATACAAGTCTTTCGTTGGATCTAAGTTTTGCATATATTTTTTTCCAATTCATGACTTGTCTTCTTTTTTTGTAATGGTGTCTTTCAAAGGGAAAATGTTTTTAGCTTTAATCAAATTTACTTTATTATTTTCTTTCATGGTTTGCACTTGTGTGTTGTGTTTAAGAAATCATTGTCAAACCCAAGGTCAGTTTCTGGCTTTGGAGGTAGAGAATGACGTCTACAATCCAAGGAATCAGAAGCCTCTTGAGCTAGAAAAGATTTACTCCTCATACTTCCAGAAAGGAAAACAACCTTGACAAAGCCTTCGTTTTACCCCAAATGAGACCCATGTCAGACTTCTAACACACAGAACTTTAAGATAATAAATTTATGTTCTTATAAGCTACAAGGTTTGTGGTAATTTGTTACAGAAACAGTAGAACTGTTTCTCTAATTTTAATTTCTGATTTTCTCTACTAGCATATAGAAATAAAATTGATTTTTGTATAGTGACTATGTCTCTTTCAACCATGCTGAACCTGTTAGTTCTAGTAGCTTTTTTGTAAATTTCTTTCTAATGTGGAAGATTTTATTTCATTTTCTTGACTTGCTGTATTGTCTAGAATATCTAGTATAATACTGACTAGAAGTAGTAAGAGTGAGCATCCTTCTCTCTTTCCTGATTTTTTTGGGGGAAGGCATTCAGTCTCTCACCATTAAATATGATGTTAGCTATAGATTTATCATAGATGTCCTTTTGAGAATTTGAGAAATTCGCTTCTATTTTTAGTTTTCTGAGACATTTTAATCAGTAGTAGATGTTGATTTTTGACAAATTCTCTCTTTTTTTCTTGCATTTGTTGAAATGATTTTATGGTCTTTTAAAAAAGTTCGTTAATATGATAAATTACATCGATTGAGTTTGGATGGCAAATCAATGTCATATTCTTGGAATAAGCCCACTCTACTTGGCCATGATATGCTATCTCTTCTATTTATATTGGGTTCAATTTGCTAAAATTTTATAAAAGATGATTGCATTTATGTCAATGAGGGATAGTGATCTATCATTTTCTTGTTTTGCAATGTCTTTATTAGGTTTTGATAACATGGCAATGCTGGCCTCTTAGCACAAGTTGGAAAACATTACCTCCTTTTTAATTTTCTAAAACAGTACTTAGGTGATCAGTGGAGCTCACCAGTGGAGCCTTTTGTGCCTGGGGTTTTCTTAGTGAGAAGGTTTTAAACTATCCACTTAACTTCATTAATAGATATAGGGCTTCTCCTGTTACCTGTTTCTTCTTGAGTGAGCTTTGGAAGTCTGCACCTTTTAAGGAATTGGCCCATGTTATCAAAATGGTTAAATTTATTGGCGTAATTTTTTATAACATTCCTTTTCTGTTCTTTTATAATCTAAACTATGTGTAGTTATGTCATTTTTCAAATTCTTGTTATTGGTAATTTGTGTCTTCTCTTTGTTTCCCGATCAGCCTAGCTAGAGTGTTGTTAATTTCATTTATCTTTAAGAATAGCCAGGTTTTAATTTTATTGATTGCTTTCTATTGTTTTTCTGTTTATGATTAATTTGTTTCTGTTCTTTTATTATTTATTTTTCTCTGCCAACTTTGAGTTTAAGTTACCTTTCTTTTTTGTGCATTGCAACATGGGAGCTTAACTCTTTGATGTCTTTCTTCCTTCTGATATAGATGCTTAGTATTGTAAATTTTTCTCTAAGTTCTGCTTTAGTAGCATACCACAGATTTTGATATGGCATGTTTTTGTTTTCATTCAGTTTAAATTACATTCTGATTTCCCCTTTGATATTCTTCTGATATATGGATTATTTAGAAGTATATTATATAGTTTCCAAATATTTGAGGACTTTTCAGTTATCTTTATGTGTTGATTTCTAATTTAATTCTCTTTTAGACAGGGAACATATTTTGCATGATTTGAACCTTTAAAAATGTATTGAGACTTGCTTTATTGCACAGCATATGGTATATTTTGGTAAACATTGTGTATGCCTTTGGAAAAAAATTTATTTTGCTTTCATTGGTTGGCGTCTTCTACAAATGTTAAGTTAAATTGATTGATAGTGTTGCTGAAGTCTTCTATGTCATTAAAGATTTTCTATCTACTTTATTTTTATCAATTCTGAAAACAAAGTTGTTAAAACTTAGACTTTGTATTGTGGATTTAACATTTAAATAAATAAAATGTTTAATTACTTATAAATTATTTATTTATTTTTAGTTCCATCAGTTTTACTTCATATATTTTGAAACTCTACTAGGTGTATAAACACTTAGGATTATTATGTCCTTTTAGTGTATTGACCTTTTTAGATTAATGTAGGCACGCCCGATTTCTTTCAATTAGTGTTAGCATGATATGTCATTTTACTTTAATCTACTTGTATCTTTCTGTTCAAAGCAAGTTTACTGCAGATAATAGATAGTTGGATTTTACTGTTTTAATCCAATCTGGTGATGAGAACAGGAGCTGTTCTTAGCCCTGTGTAAGTTCTTGGGCTTATACCTTTTCATCAGTTCAAGTGATTATTTTTCTGGCCTCAGTTTCCTCACAAGCATGTGCTGATCAATACTTAGCTAAAAGACTCAAAGGGGACCCTCAGATGATCTCTAGAGTTCTCTTGCTGTTCAGCTTTCTCCTCTGTCCTTCACCTTGATCTCCCCGACTCTCAACTCCATTTCCTCATTGTCTTCTCTTCGGAAAGATTTCCAGGCAACATTTGAGTCCTCCCTGCACTTTGACCTGAAATCTTCCTCCAGCCAGTAAGCTGGGACGATTGTTGGACTTACTTTATTTCCCCTCTTTCTTGTGCTACCTGATTCCAATGTCTGAAAGCTGTCATTTTACATGAACATATTTTGCCTAGTTTTTAAAGTTGTTTTGGGCAGAGGCTGACTCTGGTCCCTGTTGCTCCATCTTTGTTAGAAGTAGAAGTTCTGAGTGTTATGATTTTAATTTTCCTTATTTCTAGTGATGTCAGGTATTTTTTTGAGACATATATTTAATTTTAAAAAGTGAATTATTTTTTCATTTTTAAATTTTATTCATGTATTTTAATGATATATAATAGATGTACATATTTTGGGGGTACATGTAATATTTTAATGTACTCATATAATGTGTAAAGATCAAATCACAGTAACTGCAATATTCATTACCTTAAATATTTATTTTTATGATAGAAACATTTAAATTACTGTCTTCTAGCTCTTTTGAAAGATACAGTAGATTATTACAAACTATAGTCACTCTACTGATCTATCTAATACTAGATCTTATTTTTTCTATTTAACTATATATTTGTACTCATTAATTGACCTCTCCTTATCCCCCCTCCCCTCTACCCTTCCTAGCCTCTGGTAGCCACGAATCTACTTTCTATCTTTATGATATCCATTTTTTTAGCTTCCACATATGAGTAAGAACATGTGATACTTGCATTTTTGTGCTTGGCTTATTTCACTTACTATAATGACCTCCAGTTCCATTCATGTTGCTGCAAATAACGGAATTTCATTATTTTGGTGACTTTTTGTATACACACGTGTGTGTGTGTGTGTGTGTGTATAACATATATAAATGTTTTATATATATACTATATATAAATGTTTTCTATATTTATATATATGTGTGTATGTACACTCTCTCTCTCCCTATATATATGTATGTGTGTGTATACCATATATAAATGTTTTATATATATATATATATGTATGTACACTCTCTCTATATAAGTGTGTATATATATACTTTTCTTTATCCATTCATCCATTGGTGGGCACTTAGGTTGCTTCTACCTGTTTTTATTTATATATTTTTATATTAATTTGTAGGAGTTAAACATATTCTGGATATAGAAAATCTTAGTCTACTTTATATGATACAGTTTTTTATCAATCTATTATTTGTTTACAGTGATGTAGACATATATGTACTTTATGTTCTGATAGAGCTGATATGCTCTGAAAGAGCTCCAAGAGTATTAAAAAAGATGTTGTATAATCTATTTTGGTAGAAAACCATTTATGCATAATATGTATGTAAAGCATGTAAGTATACTTCAGTGTGTAAGTATGCTGAACAGAATGTAAGCCTTGAGGCCAAGGGTGTTCTTTTGTTCATTGTTGTATCTCAGTGCCTATAGCAGTACATAGCACACAGTAGGAACAAATGTAACACATTGAATGAATGAATCAATGAATAATACATGATATTACTACACATATAAAATAACTATATAGGGACAAGTTATGTAGAGTAGGTTGCATGTATAGTTATGAATATTCATTTATATATTTAAATGCATAGAACAATGTTTGGTAGAATATATGCTAAATTATTATCGGTGGTTTCCTGTGGGAATAGGATTGACTGGAGGGGAAGTGAAAGTAGAAACACTCACTATTACTCTCTATATTTCTGAGATTATATATGCACCTCTTCATGAATTAATTTTATAAATAAAAGTATGCATCAGTGAAGAAAATAATTATTGTCTCAACTCTGATGAAAGATCTTTGATTTGAAGATTCTATGTTCTATATCATCAAGCACTATGTTTGCCCGGGAGATTTTAATGGGACACATAAATCAGTATTTAAAACTGAAGACTGGGCAATTTTCATCAATGAGTGCAAACCAGAGTCAGAATGTGACAGAAATAAAATACAGGGGCATGGTGATCTGGCACCTAGTATTCTTTCCAACATCAGGGTTTGGCCAAGATCCAGGAGGCAGTGTCATAGTCGTACATCAGTGGGTTCTGAGTATTGTATGAAGAGATACTAGAAGCTGCTTTATAAGGGAGCCAATAATCTGATATCCAGAGATGAAAGTGAGTCAAGAACTACAGTACACAAAGATGCAATCCTACTGATGGACTGAGCTATGAGTCATGGGGCAGCTTGGATGATTTTTGCTTGCTGGATTTTATGGTCACTTAGCAGTACATGTGGTAATTCTCATATTTGGGGTCATAAGTGTTCCAGGTGACTCCAGTTGGACAAATCCATTTTTTTGATCAGCATCATAATCAATACTGGTTATTGGAGATGACATTATATTAGAATTCTGATTTATTCAACAGAGTTTATGAAATGCTTACAGCACACAGGAATCTGGAACAGGCTCTGTCAGGGGACAGAGACAAAGTAGGCAGGGCCCTCTTCTTTAATAACGAGATTTTGAGGGTGAATCAAAACACGAACATTACATTGCCATGGAAGGATTAAAGTGATGAAGATACAAGATTTTAAAGTTGTGAAGTATCGGTGGGAAAGAAAAAGAGGGAATGAATCTAAGAGGAATTGGAGAGAGAATGGAAGGAATATGGGTATAGATAGGAGGTAGAGGCTGTAAGAAAACTGCTAGGGCTCTGTTGGATTCACTGAACATCACAGGTGACTCTTGAAGGAGTCACTTTATCAGGCCTTGCTTAATTTCCAGGATTTCCTAGACTACAGACGGCAAACACAATTATTTATTAAAGGGTGGTTTTAGCCTTTGCAGTGAGGGAGCCATTTAAGGCTCTGACCTAGTCAGGACAACTGTTTTACTTACCCAAATCTCTTGCCAGCCTGAGAAGTCCTTCTGGGAAAGTACTGTTAGTTATAGCTATATTCCTGTGTGTTACACAGTGCCTGGTATACAGTGGACATTCACTTATTTCTTGGGTTGAACATAAAAGCAGTAATTAGGCTGGGCACAGCTACTCAGGAGGCTGAGGTGGGAGGATTGCTTGAACCCAGGAGTAGAGGCTGAAATAGATTAGAATCACACCACTGCACTTCAGCCTGGGCAAGAGAGCAAGATTCTGTCACACACATACACACAAAATGAAGCACTAATCGGTCACTCAAACCTCTCTGATCTGTTTAGAAGGACATAGTTCCCACAACATGTGATACTAATTTTACAGAAGGCAGATACATAAATTTGGCCCAAACACTGGAGTTATATAGAGGTGTTGTGTCTGTTAGTTTTTGCAAGCAGACAGCTCTTGGTCAACCAGTAAAGAGGTCTTTCAATGTCACAATTTATGTTAATTTTCTGGGGGTATAGACATAATTATGATAAGGTACCTCTTCTCGAGGAACTTAGAATCCAATGAAAATTCATCAGATGCACTAGGTGGGTGCAAAAGGAAATTACAACTCAAAAAGGTGTGCTGTAGCTTACATAGACATGGGATAACTCAAATAAAGGAACTTGGAGATGAATCTGAGAGAGAACTTTTAGCTATATACCAAATGCAGTAGTTGGAAGGAATGATTGTAAAATCACTGAATTTTATTTTTCTATGCAGATGATATTATCAAATGCTTGTCACGACTAGGCTATTACAGTGAATTTTTTAAAAGAAGAAAAATAAAAAGATTTTGATCTAATGTCATCTTTATTTCAGAAAAAAGATAAGAACACTAATTGTTAAGACTGACAAAGAATTAATTTCTAGTTGCATTGAGAGGAAAAAAATGAACAGACTAACAAAATTATAACCTTAACATGATTGAACTCATTACTCTTGAAATGTGGTGCAGATACTTTGTGTTGGGTTTTTAGTTTGTTTATAGAACTGGAAATGGCTTTAGCATGTTAATATTTTATCAAATTAAAATTAATGCCATTATGTTTTAAGAATCACAATGTAAATGTGATGTAAGTGCCTTTATATATGTTAGAGTACACACTTTATTTTTATAAAAATAATACATACTTTTCAAAATTTTAAGCTGTATAAAAAATACAAAGAGAAAAATTTCTTAGAAATAAGATTTGGCATATAACATTTGGTGAACATTACTACAGTCAAACCTATATGCACATATAGAGATTGACAGATGGACTGTTAGGTGGAGCAATAGATAGATACATACACATATACAGAAATAGTTTCATAAGAATAGACTCACAGTCTACCAGCTAGTAAAAATATATTTAATTTTCTCCTAATTTGCTAGAATTTGAAATGCAGGATTTTTGATGTTTTTCTCATCAAGACATATTACTTCCTTAAAAGATCCAAAGCTTAACGAAAGATTTTAAAAACCATTAAGATATCACCAATATTACTTTTAAAAATGGAAATGTTTCCATTTTCCTCCTATGAAAGATAAAGCCTTTAATATTTTTACCCTACCTTCTACCTTACACTGGTTCACCTGTGTTTTTTGTTCTGATTTTATTCAATTTTAATATAATTTTAATTTTTCTCCAATGGTGTAAGAAGAATGAAAGGCACTCCTACGTATGCTTTACCCCAAATTATCGATTTTTAACATTTTGCCCCATTTTTATTATTCTCTATTTTACACCAAAGTGTATAATTTTACTCTGAAGCATACTTGATACATAGTTACATATTTCCAACCAACAAGGACATTATCTTACATAATCACAGGGCAATTTTCAAAAGCAGGAAAGTTTACATTGTTAGCACACTGTTTTCCAGGCTGCGTTTTATATTCAAATCCTGTCATTTGTCCTGATGTGCTGTTTATTGACATGTTTTCCTCATATAGAATCCAATCTAGGACCATGCGTTGCTTAGTTATCATGTCTTTTTTGTCTTCTTTCATCCGGAGCAATTCTTCCACCTTTCCGTTTTCTTGATCTTGACATTTTTGAGGAGTGCAGGGCAGTTATTTTGTAGAATGTCTCTCAGTTTAGATTTGTCTAATGTTTCCTCATTATTAGATTCAGGTTATGTATTTTTGGCAAGAATACCATGAGTCAATGTGTCTTTCTCAGGTCATCAGATTAGCAGGCATAAGATGTCAGTTTGTCTTAGCATTCGTAATGCTAATTTTGATGAAATAATTATGTTGGTGTTCTCTAAGTTTCTCTTCTGTAACATTCCCCCCTTTCTAATGATTAAGTAACACTCCCCCCTTTCTAATGATTAAGTATATTGAACAGAAATATTCTGAGATTATTTTATGTTCTATGACTCATCAAAATGTTGCCCTCGAGTTCTAGCATCCCTTGATGATTTTCTATTCCATCATTCCTCCTATATTTATTATTTGCCTTTTTCACTACAAAGAAGAGTTTTCCTTTATCCATCATTTACCTTTGTTTTCACTTTAGTATGCACTAATTAACTGAATAATATCTCTTCGCCCCTGCCCCCCAGAAAAAGATGTGTTGAAATCCCAACCCCCAGTACCTCAGAATGTGATCTTATTTAGAATTAAGGTCTTTGCAAATTTAACCAAGTTAAAATGAGGTTAATTCAATATGATTAGTGTCCTTATAAAAAGGGAAAATTTGACACTGACACCCACAGAGGGAGGAAGATGAGAAGAAACACAGAGAGAATGCCACGTGGAAACAGGGGATTAGAGTGGTGTGTCTACAATCCAAGGAACGCCAAAGATTGCCAGCAAACCACCCTGAAAGGTGTTAGGAAGAGGCAGGGAAGGGTGCCCCTACAGACAGCAGAGGGAGCATAGTCCTGCCAGCACCTTGATTTTGAACTTCTAGCCTTCAGAACAGTGAGACAGTAACTTTCTGTGGTTTTCAGTCATCCAGTTTGTAGTACTTTGTTACAGCAGCTCCAGAAAATTATTATAGCACTTAAGGATTTTTATTTTATTCAGATAGTTATTATCAATTACCAACCTTATTTATTTTGATGTGCTAATTGCCTCTGATTTTGCCAGAGAAAGTCCCTTTAAGCTGGTTCATGCATCCTATAGATTGACTCCATTATTTTTACTTATTTTTTCTTTATTATTATTATTATACTTTAAGTTCTGGGGTATATGTGCAGAATGTGCAGGTTTGTTACATAGGTGTACACTGCGTCCATCACCCCGCCATCTACATTAGGTATTTCTCCTGATGTTATCCCAACCTGACCCCATGTTTTTTTTAGCATTTCCTTAATTTCTGGTACAAGATGTTCCTGCTCAGCTTGTAATTCCACTGCCCCACAGCTAGGAGATCTCTTTCTCTCTCTGTCTATCTGACTCCCTGTCTCTGGCTGTTTCTTTCTCTAATCTACTCATCTAATCCCTATGAGGTCATACTGTTACTCTGAGTTTCAACCCAAAACCTCAGAATACCTTCTTGCCTTCCTACTTTTCATATTTATCATTCCCTTTAACTATAAGAAGAAATCTGGCTCTCATTATGATCAACATATTTACTCAGTTGCTTAAGCCTAAAATTTATTTTACTCATTTGCCTAAACTCACACAAATTAATTTAAGAATTGCTAATCCATACCACTGAGCAAAGTAAACATGCTAATCAGAGTTAAATTTGTTTACAGTTATTTTAAGGTGAAAGTTAAATACTGTGAAATACCCAGATCTGAAGTACATGATTTGAGTATTGACAAACAGCATACATTTTTGTAGTCCACACCTCAGTTAATATGTAAAACCTTGCTATCACTCCAGAAAGTTTCTTCATGCACGTTAAGAGTTAATCTCCTTTCTGAAGGCAACATCTTTTTTATTTTTTAATTATTGCATATTCTTGCCTGTTCTAGAACTTTATATAAATGGGATCATACATTATGTAAATTTTTATGTTTGGCTTCTATCGCAAATGTGACTAATGTCTGAGATTCAGGCATATCGTTCCATGTATCAGTTGCCTTGTTAAATTCACTTAAAGGTTTTTAGTATTACTTTTAATGGCAAAACAGCAATTACTTTTGCACTAACCTAATAGTTTTGTAGATTCTTTAGATTTTGCTACATGCAAAATCATGGTTATTTGTGAATAGAGACAATTTTACTTTTTCCTTTCCAATCTGTGTACCTCATTTATTTTTTCTTGCTTTGTTGCATTAGATAAAAACTCCAGTACAATATTTTATAAGACATATGCATGCATATGTTCATTGCATCACTATTTACAATAGCAAACACATGAAATCAAACTAAATGTCCATCAACAGTAGACTAGATAAAAAAATGTGGTACATATACATGATGGAATACTATGCAGCCATAAAAAGAATGAGAGCATGTCCTTTGCAGGAAGATAGATGGAGATGGAGGCCATTATCTTTAACAAACTAACACAGGAACAGAAAACCAAATACTCTAAGTTCTCACTTATAAGTGGAAGCTAAATGATGAGTGCACGTGGACACATAGAGGGGAGCGACAGACACTGGGGCCTGCCTAAGAGTGGAGGGTGAAAGGAGGGAGAGGATCAGGAAAAATAACTAATGGATTATTCCATTACTCAATACCTGGTTGATAAGATAATCTGTACAACAAATCCCTGTGACAGGAGTTTACCTATATAACAAACCTGCAAATATAACCCTGAACTTAAATTAAAAGTTAAAAAAAAAAAAATCCTGCCTGGGGATTGGCAGCACCCTGCCTCTCCCCACAAAAAAGTGGTGAAATCCTCCCCTTGTTCCCTAGCTTAGGTGAAAAGCATTCAATATTTCATCAAGTATGATATTAACTGTAGGTTTTTTTGCAGATGAACTTTATAAGATTTAAGAAGATGCTTTCTTCTCCTAGTTTGCTGAGAGCTTTTATTATGAACGAGTGTTGATATATATATTGTTTTTTTCGAGATGGAGTTTTTGCTGTGTTGCCCAGGCTGGAGTATAATGGTGTGATCTTGGCTCACTGCAACCTCCACTTTCTGGGTTCAAGCAATTCTCCTGCCTTGGCCTCCCAAGTAGTTGGCATTACAGGTGCCTGTCATCATGCTTGCTAATTTTTGTATTTTTAGTAGAGACAAGGTTTCATCATGTTGGCCAGGCTGGTCTTGAACTCCTGACCTCGTGATCTGCCTGTCTTGGCTTCCCAAAGTGCTGGGATTACAGTCATTAGCCACTGCGCCCAGCCAAGTATTGAATTTTTGTCAAATGTTTTCTGTATCCATTAAAATTGTTATATGGAGTTTCTCCTTTATATTGCTATCATGGCCTATTACACTGACTGATTTTCAATTGTTGAATCAACCATTTATCCCAAGGATAAATGTCACTGAGTCATGATGCATTATTGTGTTTTTATATGTTGCTAGGTTTTTGGCCAATACTTTTTCACCGTTTTTATATGTATTTTATTATTTGATTGACTGATTCTGTAATTTTCAGGTTTTTTTGTAGTATTTTTCATCAGGTTTTGGTGTAATGGCTACAGTGGTCTGATAAAATGAGATGGAAACTCATCCCTTTCCCTTAGTATTCTAAAATAATTTGTGTAAAGTTTGTCTTATTTCTTCCTTAAATATTTGATGTAATTCATTGGTGTAATTATGTAGGCATGAAATTGTCTTTGTGAGGTTTTCTGATGATGAATTCAATTTCTCTAATTGGTAAAGGTTACTCAGATTTTCTGTATCTTCTTGTCTTATTTATTTTATAAGAAATTTATTCATTTCATCTTGTAAAGTTCATTGGCACAAATTTATTTTTTAATGTCTATATGATTTGTAGTTGTAACCTCTTTTACTCCTGATATTAATAATTTTTGTTATTTTTCCTTATATCTTTTAGCTAGGGATTTTTCAATTTGGTTAATGTTTTCAAAGAACCAACTTTCACCTCTGTTGAACTTCTCAAATATTTATTTCTCATTTCATTGATTTCTGCTATTTTTCCCTTTGTTGTACTTAATTTGGTATTGGTTTGCTTGCTCATAAAAAATCTTCTTAGGATAGGAAATTGGTCATGATTTATAAACTTTTCTTAATTTAATATAAATGTCCGACATTATACATTTTAATCTAAGCACTACTTTAGCTGCATCCCACGAATGTGGTATGTTGTAATTTCATTTTCATTCTTTTAAAGGTATTTTATAATTTCCCCATTTTCTTTAGCTCATGGGTTATTTAGAATTACGTTGTTTAGTTTCCAAATATTTGGTGCTTTTCTTGATACCTTATTTGTGTTAGTTTGGTTTACATTGCTGTCAGTAAATACCAGAGACTGGGTAATTTCTGAAAAAAAGAGGTTCGGCAGGCTGTACAAGCATGGCACCAGCATCTGCTCAGCTTCTTATGAGGTCTCAGGCAGCTTTTACTCATGGCAAAAGATGAAGGTGGAATAGGCATGTTGCATGGTGACAGAAGGCACAGGAGAGCGGGGAGAAGGTGCCAGGCTCTTTTTAACACTCAGATCTCTCAGTAACTAATAGAGTGAGAACTCATGCATTACTCTGAGAACAGCACCAAGCAATTCATGAGGGTCCGCCCCTTTGATCCAAACACAAACACCTCTCACTAGGCCCCACCTCCAACATTACAGATCACACCTCCATGAGATTTGAAGGGGACATTTAAACGATAGTGTTAATATTAATTTCTAATTTAATTCTTTTGTGGTTAGAAAATATACCTTGTGAGATTCCAAGTTTTTGAAATTTACTAAGACTTATTTTATGGCTCAATATATAAGGTCTAATTTGGTAACTGTAGCAGGTGCACTTGAAAGTATGTATATTCTGATATTTTGAGATATTCTATAAATGCCATTTAGGTCAAGGTGGCTGATAGTGTTGTTTATACATTTTATATATATATATATATATATATTTTTTTTTGAGATGGAGTTTTGCTGTGTTGCCCAGGCTGGAGTGCAGTGGCATGATCTCAGCTCACTGCAACCTCCGCCTCCTGGGTTCAAGCGATGCTCCTGCCTCAGCCTCCTGAGTAGCTGGGACTATAGGCATGCACTACCATGCCTGGCTAATTTTTTATATTTTAGTAGAGACGAGGTTTCACCATGTTGGCCAGGATGGTCTTGAACTTCTGACCTTATGATCTGCCCGCCTCAGCCTCCCAATATACATTTTGTATTCTTACTGTGTTTTCTAGGAGTTTTTTTCAATAATTAAGAGTAGGATGTTAAAATCTTCAACTAACCAGTTTTTGCTTCACTTATTTTGCATGTCTGTAAATTATGTGCATATGCATCTATGATATATTTTTCTGATGCATTGACCCTTTTAGCATTATGAAATGTATATCTTTGGTAATAATTATTAAAGTTTTTAAAGTCAATTTTGCCTCATGTTAATATAGCCACTCCATATTTTGATACTTATTGTTTGTATATCATATATATATATATATTCCTTTACTTTTAACCTATCTTCAAAGGGCATTTATTTTTAAAGGACATTTAGTATAGGCAGTATATAATTGGGTTTTGCTTTGTTATACTATTTGAGAAGATAGCCTCTGCCTTTCAAGTAGATTTTTAGTGTATTTATATTTAGCATAATATGGCTGTATTTTTGTCTACTATTTTGTGCTTTTGTTTTCATCCAATTCATTTATTCCTATGTTTCTCTCATTGTCAATTATATTACATTTATATAAGAAAGGAGTCTCACAACAAAGTATTACATTTTTTTTACTTTGAAGAGTCATGTTGTTTAAAGAAATTGAGATGAAAACAAACATATACTTTTATATTTATTATTTATAGTACTCTGTATTCCTTTCTACAAATCTGTGTTTTTATCTGGTATCATTTCCCTTCAGCCTGAAGAACTTTCTCTAACATTTCCCTTAGTTTAGGTATACTGGCAATGATTTTTTTTCACTTTCTATTTATTCGAAAATGTTTTAAAGTCACTTTCATATTTAATGGATATGTTTACTTGATATATAATTCTGAATTGAACATTTAAAGATTTTTCTTTAATTACTAACAATGTTGTTCTGGTTAACTATTGCTACCTCACAAACTCCCCCAAAGCCTAGTGTTTTAAAACAACTAATTTATTACATTATATCTAATAATTCTGTGATCTAGAAATTTGGGCAGGGCTTGGCTGAGTGATCCTTCTTTTCCACATGGAATTGACTGTGTTCACGTGGTAGTATTCAGTTGTGGATGCGGCCTTCTGAATGTTACAAAATTATTTCATTAAAATGGCTGTCATTGGTCAAATACATTGAAGCTAAGGCTCAGCTGCACATTTCTCCCTCTTCAGGTAGGCTCATAGCCTCTCCATGCGATCTGTTTAGAAGGGGAATGGGACTTTTACCTGACAGCTCAGGAGCGAGTGTTTCAAGGGACAAAAGGAAGCTGATGCTCTCTTAAAGCCCAGGTTATAAACTGACATGGCATCATTTACACTATATTCTTTTGGTGAAGCTGTCATATAATCCACTCAAATTAAAAGGGAGAGAATCTCTCAGTGGGAGGAGTAGTAAAGAAATTTTGGCCAACTTTCACCTACCACGGTCCTCCACAATCTTCCCCTGGCCTTCCTTGTTCCTGATGACAAGTCAGCTATCATTCCTATAATCATTTCTCTCTGTTATGTAATGTGCTTTCTTCTGTCTGTTTTTTTATATTTGTCTTTAGTTTTCAGTTGTATGATTATAATTTATTTAGCTGTATTCTTTGTATTTACCTTGCTCGAATTTTATTGAGGCTTTTGAATCTGTAAGTTTATGTTTTCTACTAAATTTGGGGAAATTTTGGTGATACTTTCTTTTTCTTTCCCCCACACCCCCACCCCCACCCCACTCTGCTGCTCCATTCTTTCTATGTATTCCACAGGTCACTAAAGAGCTGCTCACATTTCTCAATATATATATATTTTTTGTCTCTCTGATTGGATAATTTTTATTACTCTATCTTAAATTTTTAGACTCTTGCATCTTTTTTTTTGTTAGTAGTTTATCTGGTAGCTTAATTTTAGATATAGCATTTTTACCATTTTAGAATTTTCCATGTGATTCCTTTTAATAGCTTTATATACTTGAGATTGTCTATATGTTTATTTTGAATATATGTATGTATATATTTTTGAGAGGAGTCTCGCTCTGACATCCAGGCTGGAGTGCAGTGGCATGATCTTGGCTCACTGCAACCTCTGTCTCCTGGGTTTGGGCCATTCTCCTGCCTCAGCCTCCCGAATAGCTGGGATTACAGGTGCGTGCCACCATGCCAGCTAATTTTTGTATTTTTAGTAGAGACGGGGTTTCACCATGTTGACCAGGCTGGTATTAAACTCCTGATCTCAGGTGATCTGCCGCCTTGGCCATCCAAAGGGCTGGGATTACAGGTATGAGCCACCACACCCAGCCCAATATTTTTTAACGTTCTTGAATACACTAATAATGATTGCTTTAAACTATTCATCTGCTGATTCTAGCATCAAGGTTAACTCAGAGTTCATTTCTATTGACAATTTTTCCTTGACTATGGGTCATATTTTTCTTCCATTTCATGTGTAGTAATTTTGGGATTGTATGCTGGATATTTTGGCTGCTATATTATAGAGATTCTGCAGTCTACAAATTACTTTTAAAGTGTACTGATTTTTGTCCTAGCAGGCTATTAACTTCAATTACCTCAGACTCCAAAATATGATTCCCCTGTGGTATACACCAGTTGGAACCTCTGCTCACTTTCCTCAGCCTTCCAACTATCATGTTCTATCAGGTTTCTAGTGGAGCATTTAAATTTTGTCCTTGGAGTTTCCCTGGTTTATGTGTGGTCCAGGGTCAGCTGAAGATTTCAGTGGAGTTTATGTGCAGATTATGGGGGCATTTCTCTGTGATCCAGTTTCTTCGATTTCCCTCCACTCACTTCACTTTTCAGCTGGTTTGATAGCTTCAAACTCTATTCTCTGACTCTTGAGCCAGGAAGATGGTGGCTTCTTAGAAATAGTTGTGATGTCCTTGTAGAACAGATGGTGATAATAAGCGATAAGCTATATATAAATGTTCCCCAGCAAATTTTCCTTTTATCAAAGATCAACTCCCTTTTAGTTTATTCCTACCTCTTCAATATATTAAATTAATTAAAATAACTTTTGCCTAGATTTTGCAATTTTATCTGCGGAAGTGTTAGTCTGATACAAGATACTCTGCTATTACTGAAAACAGAAACTAGATGTTAATTTTCACAATGTCAGTTATTTTATAATATTTTCATTTATTTCTGCATCTAAAGTTCCCCAAAAGAATAGTATTTGTTATACATTTAAATGAATTAAAATGGTACCATCGTTCCTTTTACCATATTTTATTTAATGATGATTTCTTCATTTAGGTTTCACACTATGAGTATTTTATTTCCTGAGTTCTTTCATGTTTAAATTTATATGGCCTGCAAACTTTCTATTTGAATGATAACATGAATGGATATAATATTCTTGGTCATTGATATTTTTTCCCTTCAACTTTGCAGCTTTTTCTTCATTCTTCAGTCATTGAATGATATTTCATAGACCTTGAAAGCCAGGCTGATATTTTTTCTTCTTATGGGTGACTTAATTTTTCTGCCTAGATGCCATAAATTTCAATAACTTAATCATGATATATCTTTATATAGATGATCTTGTGTCAGTTTTCTCTGGTATGTGATATGCCCTTTTGATCTTCAGATTTAGTTTTTTTTTCATGTTATTGTTCCTGTCTACATGTCTGTGCTTCATAGATGACATCATGTTGCTGTGTTCTCACATGGCTGAAGAGCATGGTTGTTTATGTCAATGCATGCAAAATATCACCTAAGCTGCAATTATAACTGTAAGAAAAGAAGTGAAGACACAATTCTTTCCACTACTGTAAAATCATAACAAGAGCAAAGGGGGCTCTCATAAGCCTTTTTTATAAGGCCATTAATCTCTAATCACCTCTTAAAGACCCTACCTCTTACTACCATCACCTTGTGGGGCAGATTTCAACATACGAATTTTGGGAGGACACATACATTTAGACCATACCAGCATAACATACCTTTTCAAATTACCCAAGAGTAATATGGGAAGCTCAGTTCAGATCTTGCATTTACTCTGATATTTTCTTGACACTATTCCCTTCCATTTTTTGGTCTTTCCTCTTCTGATCAGTGTGGGGATGGAGTGTTACTTTCTATGCACTTTCTTAGAGCCTGATGGGTGACGTGGCTCAAGCTTACTTGATGGCCAGCATAGCCACTTCCTGGGGGCCCAAGGATTTGTTCTGTCTTTTGAGAACTTACTGAATATTCCCTACCAGGATTCACTCCATCTTGTGAAGGATGCATTACAATCCCACAAGTTTCAGTTTGTTCCTGTAACCCAATACAGAATTCTAGCACATGGCTTGCTCAGGCTACTACTTGAGCTTAGTAGATATTATAAAGAAACTTTCACTCTTATGAGTCTGCTTGGAATTTCCTAGGTATATCTATTTACCTTAGTCTCTTTTGCTCCAAGAGAACTGTTTAAAATTCTCAAGATTTTGGTGAAACATTCTGTTTCTCCTGTTCTGCTTTTAAAAGTTTAGAAGTTGTGAATACAGGATTAGAAACTGAGCCTCTGTTAAACTAGAATTTCTATGTCCTTTCCTGGACACTATTCTCTAAGTTTAGTTCAGAAGGATGAAATCTTTTGTTTGTTTGGTAGCTGTTAGTCACACACACACACACACACACACACACACACACACACAAATACACCCATAATACATACACACATACATATATATTCTTTTAAACATTTTTTTTTTCATTTAAGCTATTAGGTATTGGGAGAGGAAAATTTTATGATACTGATTCACTTGGCCATCTTTCTTTAGATTTTTCATAAGCCTCTATAAAGATTTTTATTCATGTCAATGCATGCAAGATTTTACTTAAACCTTAATTCTAACTGTCAGAAAAGCAGTGAAAACACAATTCCTTCCACTACTGTAAACATCATAACTACAGTGCAAAATCTCAAATTACTACACACCACCATACATCTGCATCTTGAAGTGTGTGTTTAAATGGTGAAATTTTTTTCTCATAAAATTATGTAATTGTTGCTAAGAACAAGGCATATTTTCACAGATTTTCCTTTAAAATTTCTATTTTTAATTGACAAGTAATATATATATGGGGTGCAATGTGATGTTTTGATACATGTATACAGCATAAAATAATTAAACTAACATATATTCACCACCTCACATACTTTTTATGTGGTGTGAACCCTTAAAATCTATTCTCTTAGCAATTTTGAAATATGCATTACGTTATTTTGAACTAAGTCACCATGCTGTGTAATAGATCTGAAAAACTTATTCCTTCTGTCTAACTGAAACTTTGTACCCTTTGACCAACATCTCCCAATTCTTTCCCACTGGATTCTACTCTCCCTTCTATGAGTTACTCTTTTAGATTCCATATATAAGTGAGATTTGAGCCTGGCTTATTACACTTAGCATAATGGCCTGCAGTTTCATCCATGTTGCAAATGATAAAATTTCTTTTTTTTTTTTTTAAGGCTGACTAGTATTCTATTCTGTATATATACCACATTTCCTTTGTACATTCATCCATTGACTGATGTTTAGGTTGATTTCATATCTTGGCTAATAATGCTGCAATCTATGTATGAGAAGATATATCTCTTTGAGATAATTGTTTCATTTCCTTTGGATATATACCCAGTAGTGAGATTGCTGAATCATATGGGAATTCTGCTTTTAATATTTTTGAAAAGCTTCCATACTATTTTTCCTAACATCTGTCGTAATTTATATCCCCATAAGCAGTGTATAAGAGCTCCTTTTTCCCCCACATCTTGACCAGCACTTATTTTCCTTCATATTTTTTTTTTTTAGAAAAAGAAAAGGAGAAAGAAAGAAACAGCAAAAGAAAGAAAAAAAAAGAATGAAAGAGAGAAAGACAGAGGACGAGAAAGAGGGAGAGAGAATGGGATTCTTGTTTTATTGCCCAGGCTAGAATGCAGTTTAAAAATGGGTATTAAAAACCTCTTTTATGCCAATAATTGTGCTTAACAATGGAGACAGGAAGGAATAGGGGATGAAAATAAC